>CAUYRB010095718.1:0-21392 GCA_963574695.1 Propithecus perrieri
CTGTAGTCCCAGCTACTTGGGAGGCTGAGGCAGAAGGATTGCTTGAGCCCAGGAGTCTGAGGTTGCTGTGAGCTAGGCTGATGCCATGGCACTCACTCTAGCCAGGGCAACAAAGTGAGACTCTGTCTCAAAAAAAAAAAAGAATCCTGTCCTCAAAGTGAATCCTCAAGTGGATTAACTAATGTCACTTGATTTACGGATTTGTGACATTATAACAAGAAAAGACCAACATGAAAAAATGCTAGGTTCTTATCCCCTTCTGCATTTTCTCCCCTCCATGATCCTCTCCACTTAGGCTTTTAGCTGTCTTCTCTATAGAAAAGACTCATATATCTTAATCACAGCCCTTCCCTCTACACTCAGCTTCAGAAATGTATTTCCAACTGCAGTGGATATCACTATCATACTCCAAATTAATTATGACTAAAACCAAACTCACTATCTTCCCCTTCAAATGTGCTTTTTCCACATATCACTAAACAAGCTCTTAAGGCCCCATAATGACTGCCAGCCGGAGCCTCCCGGCATCCCTACATCTCCCCTCCATCTGTCCCCTTTCTTCACTCCCACAAGGGCCCCTCTTTGGTTGAGCACGCTTAAATCCTGTCCAGACAGTTGCAATCACCTCCTCACTAACTTCCCTACGTTTAGTGCATTTTCCATGCTAGAGCCAAGTTCAGCACTTGTCATCAAGGCATCAGAAGAATAGGAACAAATGTTTTGAGGAAAAGGAAAGAGGAGTTTATTAACTTGCCTGGCAAATGAGGAGGATGGAGACCAGGGTCCTGAAAAATGCCATCGGCCTAATAATATGCAGAAATACAGAGCTTTCGAAGCTTCAGGCAATGACTGTTCAACTACAGTTGATGATCCTGCAGTCCCATCTCCGTCCCATCCTGGTAAAGACAATGCCATGACCTCCAACCAGGACCTCCCACCACTGGGTCCCTGGCTGAGCCATCTCCTGTAGCACAAAGAACAAAAGATTTACCCTGCCCCTCCCAGCCACTAGCCTGAGGCAGGGATGCAGGTTTTAGTTCTCAAAAAGGAGTGCGGGATGTTTTAAACAGACAAAATATTTTTGCCTTTTTTTTCAGGCCATTCCCTCTGTTACAAAACTATCTCATTAAAAACATAAGTTCAGGGTTGTTCTCTGCTTAAAAACTGCCTAATCACCTACAGAGTGAAACCCAAAGCTTCTTAGCAATCAAAGCTCTTAAGGTTTTCTAGCTTTGCTAGTCCGGCTTCATCTCCCATTATGGGGCAGGCATTATGCCTCACCTCCTCCTTACACACTACTAATGTCAATTTCTCACCCTTTCAGAAACAATATTAGTGTTACCTGGATGCCAGAATTTATATTCTAGGGCGCCAAACAAAAATGTAATGTGCTATAACGCAGCTATGCGGAAGTGGTATGGGAGCCTGGAGGAAGGGCAACCATCAGCCCTTCCCCTGGGGCAGGAGGTAACTCTAAGCCCCCAGATGGAACCACGTAAGTACAGGAGGAGGGGATCTGCAGACAAAGGCCTGGAGATTGAAGGGAAGGGACATAAGGGTGACTTTCAGAGTGTTTTGCATCTCAGTGGAGTAGCAGAGCAGTGAAGTGGGAAAGGGAGGGTAGGTTCCAGCTAAGCTGGACGGGAGGCAGAGGAGCCAGTTAGGGGAGTGGCTTTAAGAGGTTTGCAGGACGAAGAGATCCCTAAGAAAATGCAAAGCTTCGTCCGGATAGAAATGCTCTGGGCAAGAATTGGGCAAAAAGGCTATGCTTCCTGGATGGAAGGGAGAGGAGGAAGTTCCTAGATAGAATCAGTGAGTTGGAGTTAATAAAAAACAAAAAGATTGTGTGTGTGTGTCTGTGTGTTTGTGTGTCTGTATGTTTCTGGAGCAGGGGATGTGTCAAGAAGGAATCTGGTTTCTTATGTGTAAAATAAGGGTGTAAGACCTACCTCATCAGATAAAATGCTTAAAGCATTTAGTTTAGTGCCGGCACATGGCAGGTTTTCAAGAGGGTTTAAAGTTGGCACGTCATTTTCAATAGATTGTATGATATGATCCCCAGAAGAAGTGTGGGATACAAAAGCAAATAGAGTACAGAAGTGGACAATGAGGCCCTTCTGACTGAACTACAGGTTGAGATTCCAGACCAGGCCTGAGACCTCCACACCTTACACCTTACCGTTGGAGGACCTTCCGACTAGAAATTCTGGTTACTGGAATTCTTTTAAGATGGGTATCTTGGACTTGCCTTCCCTGAAAGATGGGTTCAGTATAGTGATAATGGTACTTTAAAAGAAGCCTCCCCGACCCACTCCTGAAAGTGCAATTAGCTGATCCAGGAATTCTCTCTTTAGATAACCTGGTGGGGGAGGGAGGGAGAGAGGGAGGATCTTAGAGTTTTAATAAGAAAACCATTAACTGCAGCTAATAGCAATAACAATGGAGGCGCCTGGTGACTTCGGGCACTTAAATTGTAAATGGAAAAACACCGGGCACCTAGGATTTCTCCATTGTCACATGCTAATGAAATGGCTGCAGTCAAACAAAGGCCGCAGGGGAAATTGGCTGAGGGTGTGGCATGGGCCCCCACTGGGTAAAAAGTCTGTATGGGAAGCTGACAGTTTAGGTTGCAGACTTAGGATATCCTCTTCTGCCCTACTTGGCTTTGTGACCCTGAGCGTCCCTGGACCTGTTTCTTTTAGTAAAGTATGTATAATCAAATCCAGGGGTGGCTGTCGCCTGCCATCCAACCTGGCAACCAGATAGTTGGTCATTGTTTTTTCTAATCAAACCAAAAAGAACTGAAAAAATTACTTGCTTCCTACATGCACTCTATTTAGAGGCTTTTCCCGGTTTTATTCCTTATGCATATTGCAAGTCTTCATCAAGCATCCATGTGCGTGGGGTCTGTGGTGGCACCTGATGGGGTCTCTGTCCTCAGTGGCTCTCATTTGGGTGGGAAGTAGGACATGTGTGCAGACAGGAGGCAGAATGTGATCGGGGTGGGACATGTAGACAAATAACTACACAGCGTGGCAGAATGAGACATGTTACAGGGATCCCACAGCAAGAGCTGTACAGAGGTGGGAACAAAGTGCTTAGGGAGCCAGCAGGGGCTGATCTGGGAACCTGCCCTACATGGATGTGGTCTTTGAACTGCAGAGGTTCCCTCCACCCTCCTCACAGATGACTACAGCCAATGCTGCAACTTTATAAAATACAGATTCCTGGGGCCCTCTCACAGATTTTTGTGGGTCTAGGGTGGGGTCTGCTAATAAGAAAAATAACAATGAGAAAACAAACTGCCCTGTGGTTCTGATTGATGGTCAGCTGGGTTTAGAGCCCACTGGTACAATGGAGGGACAAGCCTAAATAGCCTGTGGTGTTTTATTTAATTTTTAATTTATTATTATTATTATTATTATATTTCATAGAGATGGGTCTTGCTGGCCAGGCACGGTGGCTCCCACCTGTAATCCTAGCACTTTGGAAGGCCGAGGCAGGAAGATTGTTTGAGCTCAGGAGTTTGAGACCAGCCTTAGCAAGAGTGAGAGCTTGTCTCTACTAAAAATGGAAAAAATTAGCTGGGCGTGGTGGTGCAGGCCTATAGTCCCAGCTACTCAGGAGGCTGAGGCAGGAGGATCGCTTGAGCTCAGGAGTTTGAGACCAGCCTTAGCAAGAGTGAGAGCTTGTCTCTACTAAAAATGGAAAAAATTATCTGGGCATGGTGGCACATGCCTGTAGTCCCAGCTACTCAGGAGGCTGAGGCAGGAGGATCGCTTGAGCCCAGGAGTTTGAGGTTGCTGTGAGCTAGGCTGACGCCACGGCACTCTAGCCCGGGCAACAGAGTGAGACTCTGTCTCAAAAAATAAATAAATAAATAAAAAGAGATGGGTATTGCTATATTGCCCAGGTTGGTCTTGAACTCCTGGCCTCAAGGGGTCCTCCTGCTTCAGTCTCCCAAAGTGCTAGGAGTACAGGCGTGAGCCACTGCGCCCTGCCTCACAGTGTTACAGTAGTCCCCTTTTATCCACAGTTTTATTTTCTGAGGTTTCAGTTACCCATGGTCCAAAAATATTAAATGAAAAATTTCCAAAAACAATTCATGAGTTTTAAATTGCATGTAGTTCTGAGTAACCAGATGAAATCTCATGTCATCCAGCTCCCTTTGACCTGGGATGTGAATCCTTCTTTTGTGCGGCTGTAGATGCTACTTGCCCCTTATCAAATCAACGATCGGTTGGTCTGGCTGTATCACAGTGAGGATCCCTTATTTTACTTAATAATGGGCCCCAAGAGACGTAATGCTGGCCATTCAGACATGCTAAAGAATAGCCCTAAAGTGTTTCCTTGAAGTGAAACGTGAAAGTTCTCTAATTAATAAGTAAAGAAAAGAATCATATACTGAGGTTGCTAAGATCTATGGTAAGAATGAATTTTCTGTGAAATTGTGAAGGAGGAAAAAGAAATTCATGCTAGTTTTGCTGTCACCCTTCAGACTGCAAAAGTTACGGCCACAGTTCATGGTAAGTGCTTAGTTGAGATGGAAAAGACATTACATTTGTGGGTGAAAGATGTGAACAGAAACTTGTTCCGATACATGGCAATCAGTTTCAGCATTCACTAGGGATCTTGGACCATATCCCCTACGGATAAGGGAGACTATTGTACAATGGAGTAGTGTGATGGGGGTATTAGTGCTCTGGGGTGGAGGTTTTATACAGGCTGAGGGCTTCACCCAATGGAGCAGCAGGGGAGGAAGGGCCAGATGGTGGGAATGTGGGTGCAGAGGTGCAGACCCAGGAAAGCACACACCCTGCTCAAGGAGCCAAGGGTGGCTCTGATATGGTGGAGAAGGGTGATGGACATGAGACTGGGAAGGGGAAATTGGGGAGAGATTATAAAGCGCTGTCTTAGCTGGGCCTGTAGTCTCAGTGACTCAGGAGACTGAGGCAGAATTATTGCTTGAACCCGGCAGTTTGAGGCCAGCCTGGGCAACTTAGCAGTTAAGGAATCTGGATTTGCTGGTGGAACTACTGGTGAACCAATGAGGTTTTTTTTTAATGCATGCGATACCTTGATAGAACAGATTAGAAAGACTCTCCAAAACAGCTTCGAGCTTGGTTCACTCATTCAGTCAATGAGTACTTCTTAAGTATCTTCTATCTGCCAGGTGCTATTTTGGGCCTTGAGGAGACAGCAGTAAATAAAACAGACAGACACACCTGTCCTCAAAGAGCTTACATTTTAGTGGGAAAAAGAGATAATAAGTACAATACGTGGTATGTCAGATGTGTTATGGAGAACAATAAAGCCAGAGAGGGTGATAGGGAGTGCTGGGGAGTTGGGCAGAAGTTGCAAGGCCCTGAGGCTGCTGTGTGCCTGGTACGTCCAGGAAACAGCCAGGCCAGTGTGGCTGAGCCGCAGTGAGCTGGAGGAAGAGAGAAGGGCCGAGGCAGGGAAGTAAGGGAAGAGGTATGAATCGGATGGAATTTGGTTATTTCTTCCTTCTCTCTCTCTGGATAAATTAATAAATAATGCAAGTGAATCTGAGCTAATTGACAAATTTAGAGCAGAATATGAAGAAGCTTGTCTTAAAACCTTCTTTCCCTTGGACTACTGAAAAAGCTTTTTAGGACTGGACTCCTTGCATCGGTCTTGGTTTTTTCCAGTTTGTTTTCCTTGCTGCTTCTGTGAGGTATTTCTAAAATATAGTTGTCACACACTTACTTAAAATCCATCAGTGGCTCCCTGTGGTTACCACACAATAAAGTTTCAGCTTAGCTGGGTATACACAGGCATTCCTCATCTGGCCCCTTCTCAGCTATGTTGCATTAGTTAGGATTTTTGTTTGTTTGTTTACATAAGCTAACTTAAGCAAAAAAAAAAAAGGAAATTTTTTATTACGGACAGAGGAGTGTCTCATGACCCCAGAAGTGGAATGAGGATCTATCTTGGGAAAGATTTGAATCAGGGATGCACTGGAAGGTTCTGCCCTCCCCCATCTTCTCTCTTTTCTCTGCTGAGCAGCCTTGTTGGCTCCTGTGCAGACAGGATTATGCGAGGAAAAGGAGGTGCAGGCCGGATGCCCAAGAGAAGGGACTATCTCTGGACTCGCAAACGTGGCTTCGATAAGTTCTTTCTATTTTTTTAGTAGAGACAGGGTCTTGGGGTCTCAGGCTGGTCTCGAACTCCTGAGCTCAAACGATCCTCCCGCCTTGGCCTCCCAGAGTGCTAGGATTACAGGCGTGAGCCACCACGCCCCACCAGAAACACACATTTTTAAATTTGTTTGTTCACAGAGACAAGGTTGGACATTTCTAAAAGAGTTTAAATCTCTAAAGAAATTTAGGAAAATACTGACTAAAAGAACAGCTATAAGATATATTATTACAATAATTGAAAAAAGCATGCTGGATTAAAATACATGTGGTACAATTGCATTTGGAAAAAACCAAAAGTTAGATATTTGTAGTATAAATACATAGGCATATAACTGCATATAAGATTGGAGGTTCTACACCCACTGACAGTTACCTCTGGGGTGGGGAAGGTATGTGAAAAATAACTCGATTTTCTTCTGTGTGCTTCCATATTGTTTGAAGTGTTTTTGTTTTTTTTGAGACAGAGCCCACTCTGTTGCCTGGGCTAGAGTGCCATGGCGTCATCCTAGCTCACAGCAACCTCAAACTCCTGGGCTTAAGGGATCCTACTGCCTCAGCCTCCCGAGTAGTTGGGACTACATGTATGCGCCACCATTCCCAGCTAATTTTTTCTATATATTTTTTAGTTGTCCAGCTAATTTCTTTCTATTTTTAATAGAGACGGGGTCTCACTCTTGCTCAGAGCTAGTCTCGAACTCCTGACCTTGAGTGATCCACCCGCCTCGGCCTCCCAGAGTGCTAGGATTACAGGCGTGAGCCACCACGCCTGGCCGATGTGTGGGTTTTTTTCCCACACCAAGCAATTCTCCAGCAGACACCAACTGGGTGTCCTACGATTCAATTCAATTCTGATACTTTCTACCTGGAAATAGTGTCAGAACCCACAGGTTAAGGACTCACTCCCACAAGACTGCCTCTACTTCAGAGGCCAATTAAAAGTCCCAGGTTGGGACCTGTGCTTCTGACTGACCAGCTATAAATTAGGGTTCCAAGAACCTTCTACTTGGGTTCAACAATTGGCTGAGATGGCTCACAGGAAAACATTTATCAGTTTATTATAAAGGACACAAGTGAACAGTGGATGAAGAGATACACAGGGCAAGGTCTAGGGGAAGAGGCGTGGGGCTTCCATGCCCTCTCCACGGCACGCCATCCTCCCCATACCTGCACATGTTCAACAACCTGGGTGTTCATCAAATCTTGTTGTTCCAGATTTTTTATACAGCTTAATCTCCAGCCTCACCCCCTTGACCTTCCCAGAGGTTGGTGGGTAGGTCTGAAATTCCAATCTTCCGTCTTTCTGGTAAGTGGCCCCATCCTGAAGGTATCCGAGGCCCAGATCCTAGATTGCCTTATTAGCATAACTCAGGTGTGAAAGGGACTCTTTATGAATAATAAAAAACATTTCTATCACTCAGAAAATTCCAGAGGTTTTAGGAACTCTGTGGGAGGAACAGGGGACAAAGACCAAATATATTTCTTATTGTACCACATTGGCATTCAAGGCCCTTATGTCTGGCCTTGAACCAACCATCTCATCTGTTTGGTTCTCCTATGTCATGCATGTACTTTCTATAAGCTGTTCCTTCTATATGAAATGTCCTTTCTGACTCTTTACCAGGAAAGGTCTTTATTTTAATCGAAGATCCAGATCAAATGTCACCTTCTCTCAAAACCTTCTCTGATTAGTCCTGCCCCTACAGCAGACCATTTCTAGGCTACTATGGTTTAAAACTAGTCATGTACTCATGACTGCCTCTTCCATTGGATGGTGAACTCCTTGAGTTCCAGAACTCTATTTCATCTATCAAAGTAACCCAGACTATGGCACTAAACACAAGACTCCCGATAGATGTTGAACTGAATTGAACTTAAGCATCCATGTTTTCTGCAATTATTTCCTTTTCTTTCCTAAGCTCTTATAAAAGCTAATTTGGAACATGTCAGCCTGTCTCAGCTGTCCTTAGAGGAAAGGAGGAAAAGGGCATTCGTTCATGCGGGGACTGAGAAAAAGCACATCCCTGGGTGCCAGGGATAGTGACTGCTGTGGAAATGCAAGTGAGGGACCCCACAGGGAGGAAAAAAAAGCAGCGGGAAAAGCCAGCCAAAGTGACAGCTGTTTTTTTTCCACCTGCAAATTTCCTTTTGAGATCTCTTCTGTTCTCAAATCTGGAGAGTCTAGGATATTCTTTTTTTTTTTTTTTGAGACAGAGTCTCACTGTGTTGCCTGGGCTAGAGTGCCGTGGCGTCAGCCTAGCTCGCAGCAACCTCAAACTTCTGGGCTTAAGCGATCCTTCTGCCTCAGCCTCCCAAGTAGCTGGGACTACAGGCATGCGCCACCATGTCCGGCTAATTTTTTCTGTATATTTTTAGTTGTCCAATTAATTTCTTTCTAATTTTTAGTAGAGACGGGGGTCTCACTCTTGCTCAGGCTGGTTTCGAACTCCTGAGCTCAAACAATCCGCCCGCCTCGGCCTCCCAGAGAGCTAGGATTACAGGCGTGAGCCACCGCGCCCGGCCTGGATATTCTTAATAGAGGACACTGTTGCTCCCTGGCATTCTCTCTGTGTCTGTGTGCAGTGGGTAGAGGTCGGCTTCCCAGCTGGGACCTATCTCAGGTGGGATAGGAAAAACCAACACAAGAGGATTGGTTCATGGCTGCCTAACATCCCACCACCCTCCTTCCAGCTAGCAAAGGGATAGTGTGGTAACTAACACAGGCCAGTGCAGTAGAACAGATCTGTAGAGGCAGGGAGACGGAGGCGTCTGGGGAGGGAAAAAGCAGCCAGAGTCAGGAATCCAGCCTGACTGTGTTTGTTCTGGTGTCTCCCGGTCTCCTTTCTCTGCTTCTCTATCTCCTCTCCTCCACTCCTACCACGGAGTCCCCGAAACCCTCCTGGTCTCCTCCAGAGAGGGAGGTGGGAGCTGACTGTGGAGGAGAGCCACAGACCAGGGCCTCCAGCCTCCCCTGATGGTCTGGATTGTGTTTACCAAGTCCCTAGCCTTGAAGTCATTTGTGACACATCTGCCTAACCGAAGAAAAATGGATTTTGCCTCAATTCCTGATTCCTGTTTAAATATTTAGTTTAATCAGCGCTGGCCCGAGTGCCTTTTCCATTTCCCCTGGTGCCTGGGAGCCATGCTGACACCAGCATCATAAATAATGCATCCGATCCCAGCAACATGCCACTGGCTGGGTGGGCGTCACTGCACCCTCAAGTCTGCAGGCCTGCCCTCTGCTGCAGATGCTTCAGGTGAAGGTGGGCCAGGCTGGAGAAGTCAGTCCTGAGCCCCGAAGGCTTCGGCCTCAGAGTTACTCCTGGAGAGAGTCACTGTGACAGGCAAGCAGTCCCCAGTCCAGCCCAGATCTGAGTGCCTTTGAGGGGGTGTATTGGTAAGGGGAATGGGAAGAGGCAGGAACCTCAAGGCCACAGAGTGTTCAAACTCTGCATTCAGGATTGCTCTGATCTGGTAGGGAGACTTCAGGGCCCCTTAATAAAGGTCCAACTTAGGCTCTGTGTGAGTACGGAGCAGATGAGGACACCAGAGACAAGGAGGCAGCCGAGTTCAAGGGCAGGAAAGAAGGAGGCTGGAACTTTCTGTCCTCCGCCTGCTTGCAGAATTCTGGCTCCTAACATGTGCTCCATCCTTCATTCCAAGAACACAGTCCAGATTTTGCCATTATCCTAGAAGCCTGGGGGGCGGGTAGTCAGGGCTTCCAGAGGATGGACAGACACTGTCTCCTCTTATAGAAAGGACTCAATGATGGGATTTGGCCAGGCAGGTCCTGTGTGTCCTTTACCAAAACCTCAAAAAGGTTAAACTGCTTCCAGGTCCCCTGTCTTTGGAGCTGGCTCCTCAGTGCTCTGCTTTGTGCAATTAAACATGAAACATTGCATTAGTTGCCACTAGTGATATAGTCCTGACCTGGCTTTGTAAAAGCAGCTCCTTGGAGCAGCTCTGTAATAGTCACTCTTTTTTCCTCCAAAACTTCACAGAGATAAAAGGAGACATAAATAATGATTTATTTATCCAGGAGTTCAAAGTTGAGCTTTGAGCTCTCCAACATTTTGGGTCCTTTTTGAAATAAAGAGTGCAAATAAACTTCCCTCTGTCTCTTATAGAAA
Source organism: Propithecus perrieri (assembly GCA_963574695.1). NCBI lineage: Eukaryota > Metazoa > Chordata > Mammalia > Primates > Indriidae > Propithecus > Propithecus perrieri. The sequence continues at coordinate 10,292 of CAUYRB010095718.1, forward strand.
GGGCAGCTGCTACAAACCTACAGATAAGGATAAAAGGAGCTGATGAAAGGAGCAAATTCTAGTCTCCATCCCTTAGTCTGGCAGGAGGTGGGGGGATTCATGAGTCCCGCCATCCTCCATCCTTGGAGGCATCTCCACCATTGAATATCTAGGGCCAGACCCTACCAATTAATTTTGAGCTGCCTAGGACGTGGAACATCAAGAACTGACACAGGAAAGATGGCAGGGGAGTTGGTCTGTGAGTTTCTGATGGCCACCCCTTTGCCAAATCCTGGGGTTGATTTATTACTTTGGCTTGTGACAGTCAGCCCACTCTCTTTATGGCTTGTCTTCTAGACCTGCCTTCCTTTGGCTTTTCCCTACCTCCCTCCTTGCTCCCTCAGTCCTCCTTTTGGCTCTCTTCCTACAAGAATAGTTCTCAATCTTGGCTACACATTAGAATCACCTGAGGATTTTTTTAAAAAACTGAAAAGCAGGGGCTACTCCAAACTAATTGAATCAGGTTCTCTGGGGATGGGCTCAGCATTGCCTTAGCAGTTCCCATGGTACAGCCAGAGAACAGAGCCAAGTGCTGCTCTCAATGTTGGCTTGCTCCAGGGCTCAGGCCTCTGCCCTCCTCTCCACCCACACTCCCTCCCAGCATCTCAGCAGTCCCCAGCTTCGTGCACTGTCCATGCAGTGGTGACCCCAGGTTTGCATCTCTAGTCCACCCAACAGCTACCATTCTACTCCAAAGCTTTGTTACCTCTCTCTTCCTTGACCTATGTCAGTGTCCTAGATAGTCTCCATTTCCATTCCCCATGGTCCATCCTCTGTACAGCAGACCAAGTGGTCTTTTAAAAACATAAACCAGACCTCCATTATGCCATGTTTAAAACCTTCTAAAGGCTTCCCATTATGCTTAGAATAGAATCCAAACTCTTTACCATGGCCAACCAGGCCCTATATGATCTGGACCCTACTCACCTCCCTGACCTGATTGCTACCCACATTGGCCTTCATGTTTGGGTCAAGCTGCCTCTTCATGTAGGGAATTTGCACTTGTCATTTTCTGTCTGGAATGCTACTCCCCAGATGTCCTAGGGGTCACTCCATCCCCTCACTTAGGTCTCCTTTCAGTTCTTGGCACACCCAAGAGGCCCTCTCTGACCATCATCATTACTTTTTGTCCTCTTACCCAGATTTACTCTCTGTAACATTTATCATTCTATTCTAGCATGTCTCTTCATTGTCTGTCTTCCCCACTAGAATACAAGCTCCAGGAGGGGAAGTACTTTGTCTATCTTGTTCCCGGGTATATCCCTAATGCCTTGAGCCATGCTTAATACCTGTGTTTGTTGAATGAAAAGGGAATTTTTTTGCAGCCAGGAGCCTTATATTCTTGGTAGCCCCACGCTTTACCATTCGAGCATGGATAGGTACCTGAGGAGCCAGAGTACTTCCTGACAAAGGAACCCACTTAAGGCCTTAATTGGTGCATCTCCATACTGGTATTCCATGGGAATGGGTGGTATCTCTTAAGTGTGCTGAAGAAAAAATGTTGGGATGCCTCCACTGGGCCTTAGCTGAAAGGTGTAGCATCCAGCTATCCTTTTCTCTTAGCACTAAGCCAATCATGCCAGCTAGGAGGAGAGACTGACTAAGGCCAGATAAACAAATTGAGCCATTTCAAGGGGTTGAGTAGGACTTAGACGAAGTGCTATTGGGCCCCCTTCTTTCTCTGTGTATTTCTCTTTGCTCTCTTATTCTGTTTCTATGTCCCTTAGTCTCTGAATACTGTATAGTGCTCTCAGTGTTTTCTGGCTGAATCTATGTTTGCTTAAAATTGAGTGGTAGACACCATCTGTAGTAGTTTCCCTGGGCTGCCATAGCAAATTAGTACAAAATGGGTGGCTTCAAACAACAGAAATTTATTCTCTCACAGTTCTGTAGGCCAGAAGCTTGAAAGCAAGATGTCAGCAAGGTTGGTTCCTTCCAGAGGCTCTGAGGGAAAATCCATTCCTTGCCTCTCCCCAATATCTGGCGGTTGCTGGAATCCTTGGCCTTCCTTGGCTTGTAGCTTGCACAATTGCCATCTCTGCTTCTCCCTTCACATGGCTGCCTCCTCTTCTCTGCATCTTCTCTTCTGTCTCTTATAAGGACACTTGTCATTGGATTTAGGGCACACCCTAATCCAGAGTGATCTCGTCTTGAGATCCTTAATTATATCTGCATATACCCTTTTTCCAAATAAGGTCATATTCACAGGTGCCCAGTGTGCACATCTTTTGGGGGGGACACCGTTCAACCCACAATACCATCTTAGAGGCAAGAGAGTGGGGTAAGAATTAGTCAGATTTGCTTTTTCAGGCCGTGACCCTTCCCTTTTCCTTCTGTTCTTTCCATCTTCCCTTCCCCTCCCCACCCTAGCTAGCTGCTTTGTAGGGCTGGGAGGAAGGAGTGGGAGTTGAGGCAGAACTCTCTATCAGTGCTCTGACAACTCTGCTTGCTGACCCTAGTGAAATGGTCAGTCCTGAGCATTCTCCTTTGGCTTCGCCCTCTGTCTTAGGCAGTGACTTGTGTGACTCTGTCCATGCTCTGCCTGTTTGCACATTTGGACCTGGACTCTGGTCTCTGAACCTGACCTGCTAAACCTGTTTCCACACAAACTGAAGGACTCAGAGAACCTGCTTTTAACCCTGGGGCCAAGGTTTGGTTTACGTCTTAGACCAGACAGGCTGGGCTCTGGGATCATGGTGACATAGAAGAGGATGTTTTCAGCTCAGATCTCTCTCCTAAACTCCAAGCCTGTTTATCCACCTGTTTCCTAAAGAGGAAACATCTACCTGAATGTTTCCAAGGGCACATCGAACACTACCTGGCCAACACTGAGCCTGTCCACACTATTCCCCTCCACCAACTTGCCTCTCTTCCTATGTTCTCTACCTGCCGATCTCCACTTACCTCTCTCTCTCTCCACTTAGCTCCACATAAGCCTTGACACCCCCCTTTCACTCCATGCCTCCCCAGAGTCACCAGATCCTATAGCTCCTACCTCCTAAATCTGTCCAAACTCTCTACTTCTCACAACCCACTGCCTCTACCCTAGGCCAGGCCATCACGCCTTCTCACCAACCTCCCAACGGATCTCCTGGTCTAGACTCTGCACCCTCTCTAATCCACTGTACTGGAGCCTGAATCAGCCCTACAAATACCATATTCCCTGTTACATCCCTTCAACACTTCCCATTGCCCTGTAGCATTCTTTTTCCTGTACTGCTCAGCCATCTCTCATTCAAATCCATAGTAGGCTAAAAAAGCGGAAATACTAGGTTAAATTAGGTTACCAACCCAGAGGCTCATCCCTGTCCCCATTATGACTTCTAGGCCCTTTTCTGCTACCTTTAGGTAATATAGTCACTAAAGAAGGAATCTTATGGCTGTAACCAAATGGCTGAGCTAACTCCCCTTTGAGAACATAAGGGAATTATAGGGTCCTAAAACACACACTTCCAAAAACCAAGACCTGGGAGATGGGTCCTGGGTTTCATGTTTTTAGTACAAAGTATTAGCACAAGGGGTTGAAGGAAGAAGAAGCTCCATAACTGGAGAAACTATGGAACTGCCAACTCTGGTTTCCTTTCTCTGAGGGGCTCTCCTGCTGAGGCTTGCTGTCACATGCCTTCCCTTCTCTTAGGATACATTCCTCTGCCTTTAAATCCCAGGACCTCCTTTGAATATCTGAGACAGACTGGCCTTTTCCAGAAGAATTTTACTAAATAAAAAGTTAATGAAAGGAAAAAGGGCTGGGCATGGTGGCTCAACGCCTGTAATCCTAGTACTCTGGGAGGCCTAGGTGGGAGGATCGCTTGAGCTCGGGAGTTCAAGACCAGCCTGAGCAAGAGCGAGACCCCGACTCTACTAAAAATAGAAAAATTAGCTGGGCGTAGTGGCACTAGCCTATAGTCTCAGCTACTTGGGAGGCTGAGGCAGGAGGATCGCTTAAACCTGGGAATCTGAGGCTGCAGTAAGCTACAACGACACCATTGCACTCTACTACCTAGGGTGACCATAGTGAGACTCTGTCTCAAAAAAAAAAAAAAGGAAAAAGGAAATGAACCACTTTTCTCACTCCCCCTTTCGTATTAAAAAAAAATGAAAAGGAAGAGAGAAATGAGTAATAGAAAACACAAACAACAAGATAATAGCCCCTTATCCAAAGCCTGGCCTCTGGTTTCAGATTAATTACATTTTAGACCCCCAGGCTCTTTTCCTGGGTTCAATATCATCAAGCTCCCAGACTGCGGCCAACACCATCTGATTTATTTATTCTTCATATATAAAAACCCCATCCAAGGGTCCAGGCTAGCATCTCACTCTACTCAAAAAAAAAAACAAAAAAAACAAAAAACAACAACAACAAAAAAACTCCATCCAAAAAACAAACCAAAAAAACCCCAACAAAAACTCCATCCATAAATTGAGACAGAAACTCTCTCTCATCTCACCTATAGCTTTATTGCCATATCCACGTCTGTTCAGCTGAATGATGGGATGCTGGAGACTGACACTGGGAACATGCTGGGGCTGTAGGCAATTCCTTACACATGGTTCTTTAATCACAACAGCCATGCAAGGAAATTTTATCCATGTGAAGGCTGGATTTGCCCTGAAATTTCTGGCATGGTCTGAGAGACACTTCTGTTGTGATGAGAATGACTGGAATAGAGAGAAGGGACCTAACAAATACGAAGCTCTCAACATGTGCCAAACACTTTCTATATTTAAATTTTACCACAAGCCTTTGAGGTTGTTATCAATCACTAGTCATATTTTGTAGAGGCTCAGAGGGGTTAAGTAACTCACTCAAGGTCTTATAGTTAAACTGCCAAACTAGGAATGAAATTTAGGCTGGTCGATGGCAAATTTGTGATCTCAACCAAGCTATGGAGGGAGAGGTGTCTTTGCTTTCTTGAAGGTACAGCCTTTTCCATCCTTATTTGATTGGAAGGTTTCTTTCATTCTACAAACACTTGCTGAACTCCCTTATATGTAAACCTCTCTGGTATTAGGATGTATAAAAGTTTCATAGACAAAGTACTTACATTCAGCTATTCACCGGATTTTCTAACAACACTGAGTCCATCATTCATTGGCATTTATTCTTTCAGATACTGAGCACCTATTACATAGAGGACATTGGCCTGGGAGCTGGAGATAGAAGAGGCTAAATACACAGATTCTAGAGGAGGAAAATGGATACAGGTTTTGCCACCATCATTATCTCCCTGCCTCAAATCTCTGAGATCTTTCATGGGGGCTTCTGGATAAGGGTGTTTCTAAGGGGAGGAGGTGGGTGTGGATGTAGGGAGAGTTTTCTTGATAACTTTCACCCATTTATTGTGGTTATAGTACAGTTATCATAAACACCTGGCAAGGAGCACAAAGCTGGGAAAATGAGACAGGCAGAAAAGGAACTAATAAAAATACATAAATATTTTGAAGGAGGAGAAATTACTCATTTATGAAAACATAATGGGAAAACACCCCAAAGCTTGTGATCTGTTTCCTCGCAGTTTATGGTTTCCTGCTGGCCTTTTCACTTGGAGAAAGGTTTCATGGCTCAGAGCATTTTAGGCCAAAGGAAAGGGCTGAATTATAATCCTAATACTACTACCGGTTTACTGTGTGATTCCAGGTGAATTATTCAGCCTATTTATGTGTCAGCTCAGAAATGGAGAGAGTAATGTCAGTTTTGTTAGAATGTTTTTGGCGGGATGGGGATCTCCCAGTAAAAGGATTATGATAAAAGACAGCTATGTAATGTGGGTAACAGAACATTTTTGCTTTCTTCTCTGGGTCAGAAGAATTTGACACATGGCTCATCTTTTGACACATAGCATAAAACCCTGGGGAATCTGAGGCTTTCTGGGGTTAAAAAGATAGCAACAGACACCTGTTATTTGCATATTGCTCTGTGCTCTCTGGTTTACAAAGCATTTTCAGATATCATCACAACTGATCCTTACCACACCTGTGAAGTGTAATCAGTGTCGCCATTTTATAGAATAGGAAACAGGTCACAGAGTCAATCACATTAGTTCAGGCAAAGGTGCTTTATTTTTTATTTTTTACTTTGCCTCAGCTACCCAGAAAATTATTTTTTTCACTCCAATACTTTGTGGTAAGGGACCATCACAAATGCCATTACCAGACAACCAAATCATAACCTTTTTTCCTGGGGATACCTCCTACCCCAGCACAGACTTTAAGCCCAGGGTCAGCAGCACGTAGCTGTATTATCACCAGACACTCCAAACAACCTAAAATAGTAAGGAATCATATTCATGCTTATTATACAATGACATCTGGGAGTAGTTTGGAATGGATTGGCTTCTTTGAATGTTTTTTTTTTTTTTTTTTTTTTAAGACAGAGTCTCTCACTCTGTGGCCGGGCTAGAGTGCAGTGGTGTCAGTCTAGCTCACAGCAACTTCAAACTCCTGGGCTCAAGCGATCCTCCTGCGTCAGGAGGAGTAGCTGGGACTACAGGCACGCGCCACCATGCCCGGCTAACTTTTTCTATTTTCAGTAGAAAATAACCACTTTAAAGCTTTAGGCACATAACCAGTTAATTGCCCCTCAACAGCAAGCAAGCTGATTGACAGTATCTCCCCCTCTGGGCTGGTGATGGTGTCCGTTGGGAACTGTAAGGCCATGTTCCTCCATGGACAATGGAAGCCCCTCACACCTAAAGGTTTCTTTTCCCATGAAAGCACACAGTGTATATATAAGGCCTGTCTAGAGGCAGGACCTCTATCGGGGTGCAGGGGAATTGGTTCAGCTCAGCCCAGTTTTGGGGTGAAGGATGATGCAGTTGGGGTGGACTTGGAAGGGAACCGGTTTTTCTAGCTCTGTCCTCAGCTGCGTTCCTGACTGGGGAAGCGGGAAGCACCCTAGGGTCTTCCTGGCCCAGAGCCTGCAGGGTCCAGGTCAGCCACATTAACCTCACCACAAGGAAGGTGCCCTGATGCCTGCACTTATTTGCATCCCAGAGTTTGCACCGAGACTGGCAAACATTGGGGCTCCCCAGGGACAGAAGCAGAGAAGGAGGACCTGCTTCGGGGTGGGCAGGTGATGGGGTGCCCTAGGAGACCTCCGGAGAGGCTGAACCCCAGCCCTTACCCCACTTCTCTTATAGCCCCTGGTCCGCCTTTGCGAGTGCAGGCCTCTAATTCGGCCAGGACGCTGGTCGCAAGACCCTCCACTTCCAGCAAGGCCCCCCAACCTGCCCCCCTTCCCCTCCCCCTCAATTCCCGCTGGCCCCGCAGCGCTCCGGCCCGGCCCACTTCGCTAGCCCAGCTGGGGGCAGGCACCAGCCCCCACCCCTCGGCGTCCCCTCCCCTTCACTTCCCCCTCCCCTCGTCCCCTCCTTTCCTCCCCTCCCCGCCGTGGCGAGGCGGCGGCGGCGGCGGCAGCGGCGGTCGAGGCTCATGCTGAGGAGGCGGCGGCGGGCGGGGCTCGGATCGGGCTCCGCGGGCGGGCGGGCGGACATGGCGGCCAACATGTACCGGGTCGGAGGTAGGAAGGCTTGGCCCGACCCGGCCCGTGTGGGAGCGGGCTCCGGGTGTGGGGGGGTCGGGGCGAGCGCACACCAACTGCCGGGAGTCACGGGCGCCCGGGCTGAGGGCGCAGGGGGCGGGGGCGCCGGGGCCCGCAGAGGGGCCAGGGCTCCCCACCCCCACCCCTCCCCTCCCCCGCGGTGGCCCGCGAGGGGCCCGGGCCCACAGACACCCTCACACCCCGCCCAGTTTTTACGGCCAGGCCTCTACTTGGGGGTATGAAGTATCAGATGCCCTCTCAATGAAACCCCCATGGGTGTAGGGCCCGTCGAGCCCCTAAACTGGGTGGCCTTTTCCTCGCGTGACTTCTAGGCAGTGGGTGCTGGAGAGGTTAGGGGGACATCCCCCCCTCCTCTACGCCTCCCCTCAGTGAGAGTGTGGGGTGGGGGCGGGGCGATGGGGGCCCAGCCAGGGCCAGGGACAGGCCTGTTCTCAGGGCCAGGGCCCTGCACCTCCCTTTCTCGCCCCTTTCCGTTTCTTGTCTAGCCCCCCGAGAACGGGGCATGGTGGGGCCGGGGAACCGCAGCCAGAGGTGGGGAGTTGAGCTCTGCCTGGACGTTTGCTCCGCTGTCTGCCTCCTTCCCAGCCTTCTGCAGAAGAGAGAAATAAGGTCAAACAAACTTTCTCCTTACTCGCGACGCCCTCCTCCCTCTTTCCTGGTAAAATAATAATTCAGATAAGTGGCGTGTTTGTGTGTGAGACTGGCTCTTACTTCTCTGCTCATTAGCCGAGCTTCTGATGGATGGTGGCAGGAATGGCCTGGCTAAATGAGGCCACTTTGCGGGAGAGAGCCGGGAAAGAGCCACTAAGATAGACAATAACAATGCAGCCCAGCCTCTCAAATAAACACACAGTGGGAAGTTTCCAGTGAGCCTGTTTGAGGAGAGGAAAACCCACACTTGAAAATTTTTATCCTTTTTGTTGAAAGCCTGCAGCAATTGCTTTATAACAAGACCCCGAATGGATCTGGATGTAAAAGTGTAAAAAAAATTTTACTATCACCCCTAGAGTACTTTGCTTCTCAGAAAGTGACACCTCCTTTTTTTCCCCTCATCTTCCCAGATAGACTGTGGAAAAGTTTGTCTGCACACTTTCTCTTACCTGATTTTTTCTCTTGCTCTGCTCACCTGATTTTTTTTTTTTCTTTTTTAAGTACTGATTAGTAAGCCTTTCTCTATGCTCTGAGTTTGTCTTAGGTCAATAGTTTTATGTGAGACGCAGACTCCAGGGCAAATTGGATTAGAGGGAAAAGATGTGGGAGTAGTTAAAGTACAGAGGACACGTGTTTATGAGCCCTGACTAGTCCGATGATGAGAAGCGTCTTTTTGTTTGTTTTTAAAGAAATGACACATCGGGACAAAAGTCTAGGAGAATTTGATAAGACGTTAATTGAAATGAAATTGCAGGAAAATAAAGGTCTGTGAATAGTAGGCACATGACAGAATATATTACAGTGAAATTATTCAGTTTGCATTTGCCAGTGAATGAATTATGGGGTTAATTTTGAACGTGGTGAATTGCCTAACATAAAAAGTCATGAATTGACAAATGTGAACTTTCTTTTGAACAGAAAGTTCAAAAGATTAAGTTCTGTACTTCCTTTAATTACAGATTATGTCTACTTTGAGAATTCTTCCAGCAACCCATACCTAATCAGAAGGATAGAAGAACTCAACAAGGTATACACTGAGTGTTCTTGGTTCTAATATTATAAAATATTTGTCTTCTATTGAAGGGTAATTGGGTAAAGGGCATAAGATGTGATTTTACTTTCAGTCCCAGACTCTCTAAAAGTAGAGATTTCAGATTAGAGAATTATGCAGACTTGGAATATTCTTTTGCTTTTTAAAATTATTTTTTCTCTGGTATTAAATATTGTTATTAAATATTAAAAGTGCAGATTTCTTCAAATTGCTTGGAGCGTCTCAAAGAGCAGGTCACTTCTTTGTCTCTTTTTATATTTAGAGGCATAATGTGTATTTCTACCTTTTGTAGTAAATTAATATTTTCATCTTCTTTTTTTTTTCTTTTTTTTGAGATAGAGTCTCACTCTGTTGCCCAGGCTAGAGTGCCATGGTGTCAGCCTAGCTCTCAGGAACCTCAAACTCCTGGGCTCAAGCGATCCTCCTGCCTCAGCCTCCCGAGTAGCTGGGACTACAGGCATGAACTACCACACCCCGCTAATTTTTTTTTGTTTTTAGTTGCCTGGCTAATTTTTTTCTGTTTTTAGTAGAGATGGGGGTCTCACTCTTGTTCAGGCTGGTCTCAAACTCTCCTGACTTCAAGGGATTCTCCCGCCTTGGCCTCTGAGAATGCTAGAGTTACAGGTTTGAGCCACCATGGCTGGCCAGATAATATTTTCATCTTCTAGCTTTAGAATGAGTAAGCTGGGAAATATAGTTGTTTTTTTTTTTTTTAAGAGACAGGGTCTGCTTTCTTACCCAGGTTGAAGTGCAGTGGTGTGATCATAGCTCACTGTAACCTTGAACTCGTGGGCTCAAGCAATCCTCCCAGCTCAGTCTCCCAAGTAGCTGGGACCACAGAGTAGCTGGGACCACAGGCAGATGCCACCATGGCAGGCTAATTTTGAAATTTTTTTGTAGAGATGGAGTCTCACTATGTTGCCCAGGCCGGTCTTGAACTCTTGGCCTCAAGCAATCTTACCGCCTTGGCCTCTCAGTGTTGAATATTACGGGCATGAGCCATTGTGTCAGGCTGGGAATATAATACTGAAGGAAATTTGTAAAATTCGGGACCAGGCTAACTAATAAGAGTATAGTTTTAGTATAATAATATAAAGTAGCTTTGTATCTTTGGTTCAAGTAAAATAAAACTTTTACATTAAGTTTTGTCACGGATGATAGGTGACATAGGACAGCGGAAGCATTGTGATTGCAGTAGATGAGCATTTCCAGTGAAGACACTGGAAAGCAGACATAAATTAAATGGACCATAGATTTTATAAGGATGCTCTGTTTTCTTCCAGACCGCTCTGAGGGTTATTTGTGTGGCTTATGAGAATTCGTAGTGTTAAAATCTTTGGGGCTATCTATCTAATACCCTCCCCTCAAAATGCCATCTGGTGACTGGTCCAATTCTGAGTCCCAGGAAACCAAGGCCTGCACCTAGGTCATTTCTAGTTTAAAGAGGCTTGAGATCTTGGTTTGCTTCTTGGATAGCCTAAGGACTGTACATTTTAACACATTAACTGCCATGTGAGTTGTATTTAACTCATGCCAGTTTTGAGCCCCAGGCCTCGTGAAGCATATGTAACTTACATATGTCTTTACCTTGGAAACTGAGAGAACTATTTTTCAAGTTGCATATAACTCACACACAGAAAACAATAAAAAATACCAAATTTTTCATTAAATTTGAAAGGATTGGCCTGGCGTGGTGGCTGTAATCTTAGCACCCTGGGAGGCTGAGGCGGGAGGATCAGGAGTTCGAGACCAGCCTGAACAAGAGCAAGACCAGTCTGAGCAAGAGCGAGACCCCGTCT
>CAUYRB010095719.1:0-13723 GCA_963574695.1 Propithecus perrieri
GTAGTCCCAGCTACTCGGGAGGCTGAGGCAGGAGGATCGCTTGAGCCCAGGAGTTTGAGGTTGCTGTGAGCGAGGATGACGCCATGGCACTCTAGCCTGGGCAACACAGTGAGACTCTGTCTCAAAAAAAAAAAAAAAAAATCAGTTTAAGGTGAGGTTTGGTATCTTAAGCATTTTAGAGGAAACACAGCCAGACACATAGAAAGCTTGTGACCTCAGGTCACCAAGTAAAAAAAGGTAGACCCAAAATCACTATAATCTGCCTGGCCCAATCCTGTGTTTGCTCTGTCCACTGAGGACACCCTGGAAGTAAAAGCATCTTTATCAAAACTGAGTGTATTTTATTTTGATATCTGAATGCTCTAGTAAAATGTTAGGGACAAAATTAAAGTTTTACATAAAAACTGTACCTTTAAGGAAAAAAAATTAACTACCATGCTTATTTTACATATATCTTACATTTTTTAGGGCACGAAAACAAATTCCAAGAGGGGTCGGGAATTTAACTTCTGATGTTTTGATTTGAGACGCTTGAATCCGATTTTAAGGTCTGTAAGAGATTGTGCTAACAAATATGCAAAACAGAGGAAAGATTTCTTTGGACATTTGCAAAGCATGCACATCCACATTTTTTTGTGTCATACTAAAACATGAATTGTCATAGAATTAAATTCTAGGCAAATCCCAATATTACTTATTTCGTATTTAAAACACAAACGTTACTGTAAAAACAGTCTCTATACAAATGTGTTTACGGACTCTGTGCTAGGCAGTCTGCCAGAAATTCATGCATTATTGACCTTCAAGTGGTTTAACTGAGCCACTCTAACTCAGCTAATTACCTGGACACATGAAATCTGAGACCATCTTTTTGGGCGCCTGTATTGAATCACACTGTGGGAAAGGTATCTTCTGTGTGCATTAGAGATGACAATAGAGCGTGAATAAAACAGCCCGCAGATACACTCAAGTTTAATAAAAAAGGATGTTTTGTTCAAAGTAATCCAAGAAGCTTCCGTGATTTTTAAACCGTTCTTTTATCCAGTACAGAATTTCCACCAAATTTTTTTAACATTAAAATTAATCCTGCACTTTTAAAAATGAAAGCATTTTGTAACAACATGCTCCTCCCTCATCAGAGATAAGATGCTATGCAAAAGCTTCGAAGACTTTAAATAATTAGATCTATTGTGCTATAACATCAAATAGGTTCAGAAAATCAAACGAAATGGAAACAAAAAGAAGAAAATTTCAGGCCAGCAAAACCAAGCCCCTCTCCATGTCTCCCTTTTATTTTGGTAAAGTAAAAGAATGCAAACACTTTCCTCCACATTTAGAATCAAAAGAGTACCAAGACTCAGAAGCTGGCTGTAGATCTAAGGGTAATTGGGTTATCTGCCATGGAAGCTGAAATTCTTTCTCAAGCACCATGATGTTTATTTTGGACTCCTAGACAAATGGCTCCCTTCTGGGACATGCCCTCTGCTGAAAAGCTAAAGGCTTCCCTTAGAAGCCTGGGCTATTCAACAGTAGGAGCCCTTAGTAATATCTTCTTTAGTAATCACATTTCAACCCGTCAAGATTTTGTGAATTAGTGGCCTCCATCTTTTCAAGTGATACATCCACTAATATCCACACTATCAGTTGAGTCACAGGGGCCCTGGACCAATTATAACGGCCCCATGATTTGGTTGTCAGACAACACATAGAAACAGAGAAGACTGAGGTGACTCAAAGCAGCTGGTTTTCGAAAAACATTAAAATGATTCACACTCAGCCCAAAGCCCCTTCAGGCCCTGAGGTGCCTTTCCCTAAACTCTTTTCCCTTCAAGACTTCCACTCTGGATATGCCACTGACCCTACCTGGGTGTGTTAGTTTTCAGTGGCTGTCAAAATCAATTATTGCAACTTTAGTGGCTTAAAACAACACGAATTTGTTATCTCACAGTCTATATAGGTCAGAAGTCTGAGCAGCTTGGTTGGTTCCTCTGCTCTGGTCTCAGAGCCAAAATCAGAGTGGTGGTCAGCCGGGCTCTTTTCTGGAGACTCGAGGGGGAGAATCTGTTTTCGCACTCATTCTGGTTCTTGGAAGAATTCAGTTCCTTATGGTTGTAGGACTGAGGACTGAGGTCCCTATTCCCATGATGGCTGTCAGATGGGAGCCTCTCTCAGCACCTTAAAGCCACCTGCGTTTCTTGTCAGGTTGCCCCCTTCATCCTCAAAGACGGCACCGAATCCTTCTCACACTTTGATTCTCTTTGACTTGCCCTTCTGTTGCATCACTTCTGCTTCTAGCCACAGAAAATTCTCTGCTTTTAAGAGCTCCCGTGACTAGACTGGGCCCACCCAGAGAATCCCAAATAATCTCGCTAACTTAATGTCCATAACCCAATTACATCTGCAAAGTCCCTTAGGATGTGGGCATCTTTGGGGGACCATTCCACCGACCACATCAACTATAAGGGTTGGGGGCAAGGAATAGCTAAGGAGAGAGGTACAGCTTGTAAAAATGTTTACAGCAGGAGAACATCCTTTCTCTCTGCCCTCCGGGAAACCTGGGGAGATTAGAGGTGACTGTTCTTCCCAAGATACTGTAGGCCACACGCACAAATGACAGTGACAGGCGGTTCACCTCTCTGAGTCAGGTGGTGAATATAAAATGCTACTGTACAAAGCTGGGGGAAAAAAATCCAGCACCAAAGTTGTTATTTGAGTAATAGGTAAATAAATATTCCTTACAATGTTTTTAAAAGCTGTCCTTTCTATTCACATAGTCCTCACATCCCAAATGTGCCCCACACTGGGAGTCAAGCGATCTGAGCAAGGTAGCAGGGTTCTAATCCAGATTCTGCTACGTGGCCCTGAGTAAGCCAACACTCTTCTCTGGGTCTCAATTCCCTTGCCTCTGTGTGTGGGACTGAGCTAGCAGTCCCAAAAATGTGTTCCGTGCAACATTCATTCCATGAAATGCTCTGCAAGAAAAAGGGCCCCCAAGGCCAAATGTTTGAGAAATGCCACTCGGAGTCACAGTAGTATTGTTTAACTCTGAAAATGTCTGTAATGAGCAACTACCTAGTTTATTTAACCCAATGTTTCCCAATCCTATTTGATGACAAAGTCCTCAGGGTGACTTTCCTCCATTCAAACTGGCCTCTCCCTGGATAGTCTGGACCTTCCCACATCTGCGACCCTGTCCCTGTCGCCTTCACCAACAGCAATCCTCCCCGTACCTCAGTATTTCGAAATCCTCCCTGTCATTTAAGACTGACTCAAATGCTGAGTGACTCTATCATGAATATTCTCTGAGCCCACTGGCTGGAAATATATTCTCCTCCTTCACATGCACCACTTAAGAAATATTTCATGAGTGGCCCCCAAGGTTTGGCATTAGTCACTGACATTATAATGACACAGTCCTACAATCATTCCTTATCCGGCAAATATTTATTGAGTATCTACTATATGCCAGTTACCAAGGTTACACCAGCAAACAGGACACAGTCCTGGCCCTCCAGGGCTTCAATTCTAGTGGAAGGAGCAAAGTTTGAAGGCAACATAACCCAACCTGAGGACTATAATTGGGAGGAGTGGGACTCAGTATTCCTGGGTCATCTGCCTGAATACTGTTCTTACAAGTCTGTGGACATCTGGGCAGGACCATCATGAGGAAGAAGAGCCAGACTTATCCCCATGGGGCCCTGGGCACTAAGACAACATAGGATAATAAAGGGAGCTCTGGAATTGGTCAGGCAGACCTGGGCTCAAATTCTCCACTTCCACTTACTGTGTGCTCTCTTTGCGTATTAATTAGTGACCTCAACTGTTTAAGATGAATAACAGCATCTGGCTCAAATGTTATTGTGGGAAAACACTTGAAAATACCTGGAATAGGATTTGACATGTTAGTCTTTCCATCGATATGAGCACTCTTTAACTTTTCTTCCTAAATTAGGTATATGGACTTGATTATCCTTTGTTCCATGCCATTATTAGTACTCCGAATTTTTCCTGTAGGGCCCTGGTTGGGCAGGTGGATTTCTTGGCCAATCTCAACTTTTCCTTTCCCAATTCCCATAGCCTATTTGACCAGACGCCAGTCCTGACCACGATCTTCTCCCCACCTGGAAGGAAACAACTTACATGCTGGCAAAGCCTATTGCTAGCCCTTCTTTGCTTCTGAGAGGCATACCTTCATAGTCCATCCTATCCAGTGACATTTTATTGTGACCCCTTGTGGCAGATAACATAAGTTGGCCCATTCAGTACGTGTTCCTAATCTCCTTTTCCCTTGCCTTCCTCTAGTGTGGAAGCAAGAAAGTTTAATAGTCAATTTCCCAGCCTCACTTAAAACTAGCAGACAAATGACATAATTGTGGTCAATGAGATTTTTTTTTTAAAAGGCTCTTCCTTCATCTTTTATCCTTTCTTCCTTGATTCTTTCTTCCTGCTTAGATCTTGAAGAGGATGCAGCCATCTTGTGACCATAAGGTGATGGGCACAATGTCAAAAGGCCACCCTCTGAGGAAGGCACAGCAGAAAGAAGTGCAAGCCCAAAGCTCTGACAACCTTGCTGTGCTGTGCTTGCTCCAGGTTACCTACTTCCAAACTTCTTGTGATGTGAGACAAACATACCCCTCATTTGTGCAAGGCATTTTTAGAGGGCTTTCTAGAACCTGCAACAAAACATGTCTCTAACCAAAATAGCCAGTCAAAGACATCTGACATTTATTGTCTCCTCATTTTTTCAGCTTTGAGCAAATGTTTGTCTTGCCAAGGGCTTGATTAAAGATTTTAGATCTGGCAACCAGTAGATGCTTTTTTTCAACACCGTAATTGCCAGAAGCTAGAATGCCACGCTGATGGGTATGTCCAGAAGTGGTATCAGGGCCCTGCTGCTTTACCTGTATCATGTCAGGTCTGGGAATGCAGAAGCTTTGGGACAAGATGCAGAAGCTTCATCTAGTCCTGCTAGTTTTTACCTACTTAGGGAAATCTGTACCAAAGAGGTAACGATAGGCACTCTCTTGGATGAGGAGGGATTTCCTTACTGCATGTGCAAATCACAGAGGGGAAGATAAGAACCGTCACAGCTGTTCACAGAACAGTGCATTCTCAAAATCGGTGTCTACAGTTACAGCCCTGAAAACGGGATGCCTTTCAATCACTCCTGAAAGGAAGTCTGGTGAAATGAAGACAATAAGCCAACATCACCTTAGCATCAATGCTGGATTAACTCAGGACTTAAAGAGGCAAATACTGACTAACCCCATTTATATTTCAGAAGTGGGTAATCCCTGCCATTTGTTGAAAAAAGTTGCCTTCCATCCCAAAAGAGCCTGAACCCACCCAGGCCCCAGGTCTCTGTGGCTGGGTTGTCCGGGAGGTGAATTAAGCCCAGCAGAGGCCTCCTGTTCCAAGAGGGATGGGCTCTGTGTTGACAGGAGCTGGGAAATGGCTCTGCTTTGCGTCACAAGATAAACACACAAATGCTATCTTCTACCCCAGACCATACACACAGACACATGCCTGTGCCTCTCTTGCTGATGGAGGTGGGGGTCGGGTGACCCAGAATAATGAGCAGGACCTGCCCCAGAGTCCAGGGAGGCCTTTCCATGCCCACAGGTGCTTCCTCGTGCCCCCTCAGCAGGGGTGCCCTGCCCTGTCGGATGCTCTCTCTCCCAGCCTCTGAACCGTGAGAGAGCGCCAATCTGGAAAGCATCACTGAGTTTCTGCATCAATGTTCTCTTTCAGTCTCCAGACTGTCTGCTGTGCTCCAACTGCTTTCAAGTTGATTACAGACTCTTTTGGCCTCTGAAATATTAACTTTAAAAGATAAAAGCCATTCCAGGATACAATTCACATAAATGTAATTTTACTAAGAAGCATTTCCAGGCTGTTAGAAATTTTTAAGACACGAACCATTCAACTTTAAGACTGTGAATTCCCTTTTCTTCAGCACAGAAGTCTTCATATAACATCTGGGCAGATGTGTGATTGCATCTTGGCAGGATTTCAGCATATTTTCACAAGGTCTCTGCCTTACAAACCAAATGTAAAGGTCACAACCCCTGAGAAATCTCAAGAGAGGCTGTAGGTCCGCAGCTCTGATCTCTATATCGGAGGGTCAACCCGATTGCTGCTTCTAGGAGTAATCTACTTCACACTAAGCCATCCATCACTGCACCTTTGACCCAGCCATCCTGAAGGTTTTCTCAGAGGGTGTCTAGGCAGGGCCTGCTAGGTCCATCTGCAGAGGTTATGTGACCGCCGCCTTGGCCTTGCACACTGACATGGTCCCCCAACCCACTCCAGACAAGCACTCGTACTGTTTTCCTCTCCCTTGTGCTTCAGCCAGAAAAGGAGCCCCAACATCTCTTTAAATACACTTGCTTCCTAGCTTATTGCTTCCCTAGCCCCCTCTTCCTCCTTTTTAGGAACCTAAGACTGACATTCTCCATTTACTCATGAAATATCCCCTCTTCCAAGTGCCTACAGACAGCACTCCCACTCCTGAAGGTCTTCTCAATTCCAGCTCCCTTCACCGACCCTCATGCCCTGGCCACCTCCTCCCCTTGCTACCTCCACCTCAGGCTTTTGCCTGGCAGCCCAATGCATGGTGAGTCAGCTCCGATTTCAGGGGCCAAAGCCAATTCCTGTGAGCCTGGAGCCACAGAGACTGCTGGGTCAGGACCCACGTACCTGTCCTGCTTCTGCCGTGGCCTAATGGGGCAATTGTTAGCAAGAGAAGCAGAATCTTTGTCTTTGAAGGATCAGGGTGTTTTTCATGTGTCGCTGAAAACTTGGGATCCTCAGCTATTTCACAACTGTATAATGAGACACTCTAGAGAGATTTACCTAACTCTGAAGATGTGTTTACATTTCGAAAGGAAAATGAGGCCCAGGACCTTGGAGACATGTCTAGGTCATAAAAACTGGAGCCACCAGAGCCAATCGGGTTCCTGGAAAATGTATTTATACTCCATAAGGTGAGAGGGAAAACCCAAGATCTTTTCTTTTCCATTCTGTCTCCAAGCAGCAAAAATGTTTCCTCCCTCCTTTTAGGAGAGAAGAGGGAAGCAGTTGCCTTTTTCTCCTGAATATAAACAAAGAAAATCTATTTTTCTCTGTCCCTCACCTGTGGCATATCTGCCCACTCGAGCTGGAGATTTTCCAGCTGGCTTTCATCATGCCACCTTGGGCACTGGAGCCCAAGCACTGGAGCAGGGGGTGCCACATAGTTACAATCATTTACACAGTATTGTGTTATCCTTTTATGCAAATGACTAATCTGTCTCTGACCCAGAACACCTCCTGTGTGCATTCAGAATAAAATTAGTAAAGATGAATAGTAAAAGCCCAACAGTTACGGCAGCAAGGATGATGGGGTCCTATTTGTCACATGGTTTACCGGAACAGACAGATGAGAGCCCTGTGGCTGGCTGGCAGGATCTGAGTAATATCCATGGGAAACCAGCACAGACCTACCCAAAGGACTGGGAAGTTTGTTAGCCAGGGATGAGGATACAGGCTTGGAAAATGCAGCCCAAATGGTACTTTTCATTTTGCTCTCCCCTGCAGGTGGGAGGGGAAGGGGCCCAGGAATTCTTGGAGGTGGCCTTTAGGTGGGAAAAGAAGTTTCCGTTGCTCTGTCCTACAGGGGAGAGGAGAGTAGGTTCATTAGCTCCCACAGCCAGAGCAGCTCTGGGAGGACTGCAGAGCCAAGATACGCAGCACACGGAATGTGTCTGGCTTACTTTCTCTGATCCCCTCTGTCCTTAGTTCCCTTGCTACCCCAGCCCGTTTTTCTGGCCCAGAAGGCACTGCACTAGTCCGCTCACACAGGGGAAATGGGAGTGGAGGGGAGAAATTCGAATGCTGATGGTTCTGTTGGATACTAGCAACCATGTGCCCACAGGAGAGGGACACGGAACCTGGGGTGAGGGAGATGCTGAGGAATGTGGAGTGAAACCTCCCTGAGAGGCAGAAGGAGTCCTGGAGCGTTTTTTCACAGGGGCCAAACAGGGAGAAGAAGAGCTCTAAAATGCCACCCTGTTGCCTACGTTTTGCCTCCCTTTTTGCGTTTCCTCTAGGAGGGAGGAAACAGCTTCTCGCTGCAGCTGTGATTTTATCTCTGTAAATGCTGCATTTAACTGTTAGAGGTTTACATTGCTGTGGGGAAAAAAGAGGAGTTTTAAAACGGCTTTGTATTGTTTTCTGTGCTACTGTGTCTGAATGTACGGCAGAAATTGATTTGGATGTTATATGCTTGTCATAAGTGCTAAAGAGGGACTGTCCCGTCAGGGAAGCTGCAAAGAGTGAATCGACGTCTTTGCTGTTGCCACCTGTGGGTGGGATGAATGCCCCTTAACCCTGGGGTTCTGGAGGGAATCAGAAAACCACTGGCTTCTTACTGCTAATGGAAGCCTGAAATCTTATCAGATTCTAGGTGTGGGAGACAGAACAAGTCCCCATGCAGATTTTTGCACTTCTGTTTGCCTAAAAAAGGCATTATGCCAAAAGAGCATAGAAAGGGAGCAGTTTCCAGATTGAGGTACACTTTTGGGAGTTTTTGTAATGGTTACTACAAACATGCCTTTTTGAAAAGGAGCCCTTAAGCTTGCTAACGAGCTCTGGTGGAAATCAGATGCGCCCATTTTGGGGGCAGGTCAGCTTGGTCTCTGTGACTGACCGGAGTGAAAAGAACTTTTCAAAAAATCCTCACTAGAAAGGCCTAGCTAGCCAGGCAGCCCCTCAGCTTTGCATGAGAAAGCGGCAGCTATCTCCATCTGCTGCCCGAAGCAAGGAAAAGCCAAGGGATCACGGGCAATCCTAGATTGCCAGCTTTCCCCTAATTGCCTGGGCCTGGCTCACCGATGCCTGTTGTAGTTTTCAGCAATTCTAAGCTGGAAACAGGTGTGTGGTCGCCCTGCTCAATGAGCAGGGCTCAGATTCTGAGACTGTTGAAAGACACCCCTTTGTGGGGCCACGAGCTGTGGAAGGAATCGTGGATGCTGGGGACCTGTCTGGATTGATAAGGAAAACCCCCATCTATTTCTTGGCGCATCAGCCACCCCAGACGCCCACCCCTCACGGAAGACCCACATCAGCATAATACTAACCTATTACCTGGCCCATCAATTAATCTATTACCTGGCGCATCAGCATAACACTAAACCTATTACCTGGTGCATCAACATAATATTAACCTATTACCTGACACATCAACTAACCTATTACCTGGCGGGCATTAGCCACTTGATAACCCCACCCCTTGGACCACCCCAACTTAATAAAAGTGGGAAAAATCAGGTAGACAGGGCTCAGAATTTGGTGCTGAGACCCCTCTGAGCCCGCCAGCGAATAAATTTTGATTCTCCAACTTACCGTGTGCTGCTCGGTTTGTCCTCGGAACCACCCGCTATAACACTTGCTGTAACAGAATCACACAAACATGCCCATGAAAAAGGCTGTTCTCTGATGAGGCCATTGCTGACGGAGCCTGACTCTAACCTGGTGGAATTTTTATCCCTAGCTGCAAGGCAGAGAAGATCACATGGCAAGAAGCATGGTCCCTCTGCCCCACTCTGGGTAGACTGAGTCAGGTGGGACTTTGGGCCTCCTTCCAGGGAGATCTCATTGCTATTGGCTTTTTGTGTTCGGCCTTTCTGACTTGTGCAGTCTGGCAAGTTCTGCCTTTTCTGGATCTGGCAGAGGTCACTCAACAATCAGTAAGCGGCTAGCGTGACTCCACTCCCTCACCTTTCTCCTGGTACCCACGCCTCAGGAAGGCAGTCTGATTATTCAGTGCAGCTGCCACCAGAGAGGGCTGATCCTCTCTCTAGGCCTTTCACTGGGTCATAATCAGATGAGAAGGGCAACAGATCCATTTGGAAAATGTTTTAAAATTCAGAATTCCACCCTGGCCATTCTTCTGGACATGATATATTTCCCCTCTCCCCTAACACTAATCCCAAATCAGCTTGCCTGAAAGGGGTTTTAGGAGATTCAGACTTAATTAAATCTGTGTAAATTGTGTGAAAATGTTCTGTAAAGACGCTTTGTCTCTCTTGTACCCAAACCTTCTAGACAAAAGGTCTAGATGAGAGTGGAGGATTACACAAAAAATCAGAAGTTATAATAATGATTCACACTGATTTCGTAACAATGGAGGGAAAGCAAAAAGCAAGCGAAGGAAAACTTTCCAACATGGGGTTGGGGTGGGAGGGGGATTAATGATCTTTGTTCTGTAGAATCTGCTCCTGGAGCCCTCCTTCCAGAAGGAAAGCCCTCCCACCCTGCTGCCCTGTGCCCCTCTTCCTAACTGCTTTGCTGGCTGCCGTGGTCACTTTGATTCGAGCTAACAGCTGACCATACTATTCCTGCCTGACAGCTCTGACCACAGGCAGCATGGGATGGTCCCAACTCCTGCACTTTCCAAGCAGAACACCTCCCTCTGTCATCCATGCAGTGGGACAGATGAGTTGGTGTCATGAGCAAGCAGGACTGCTGGAAACTGACTACCTCCAGGCCATCCCTTGGAAAACAAGAACTGAACTGACCTGAATTATTTGGAATGAAGTAGGGAACCCCAAAACTTAACAGCTGATGAGAGATGAGAGGCCACATTAAGAGTCCTGCTCGGCAGTACATTGAGCTCCATAGAGACAGCGCTGGGGCAAGTGAGAGCCGGACGGGCACTGGGCAACTCTGTGCCTCGCTGAGGAAAAATAATTAAACATGGGCAAAGGAGATCCTAAGAAGCCAAGAGGCAAAATGTCATCATACGCATTCTTTGTGCAAACTTGCCGGGAGGAGCACAAGAAGAAGCACCCAGATGCTTCAGTCAACTTCTCAGAGTTTTCTAAAAAGTGCTCAGAGAGGTGGAAGACCATGTCTGCTAAAGAGAAAGGAAAATTTGAAGATATGGCAAAGGCGGACAAGGCCCGTTATGAAAGAGAAATGAAAACCTATATCCCTCCTAAAGGGGAAACAAAAAAGAAGTTCAAGGATCCCAATGCACCCAAGAGGCCTCCGTGAGTATCTTGCCTATATTTATTTTCCAGACATGTTTTACAGTAGAATCTGATAGAAATTTAGCAAGCCACCTGTGAGTTGAGTGCAGTTTCTTAGCTAATACTTTACGTTGGTATATTTAAGTATAAGTTCCTGTTGGGTGGGAGTGTTAGAACATTTGAATTAGACACTTGGCCTCCTTTGCCTAGTATATCTCGTAATATAATCTTGACTTTTATTTCTTGAAAATTATTATCACTCTGGAGTAATTTGTAGAATGTTCTTCTGGAGCTCTAGTATTAAAGTTAAATAATTGTAAATTAAGCTTTGGTTGTGAAGGATATTTAGCTTATTGTAATATTTGTACCCTGTTCAGTGCACAGTAGAAGTTAATCAGGCTGTTTATTAGAAGGTGTTAATAGGCAGCTTTTATATAGCAATATAGTGTATATTTGATGATAGTGTTTGTTTTGTGATCTACTAACTTTAATTTAGAATCCTAAAATTAAATTTCTCTTTTTAGTTCGGCCTTTTTCTTGTTCTGTTCTGAGTATCGCCCTAAAATCAAAGGAGAACATCCTGGCCTATCCATTGGTGATGTTGCAAAGAAACTGGGAGAGATGTGGAATAACACTGCTGCAGATGACAAGCAGCCGTATGAAAAGAAGGCTGCAAAGCTGAAGGAAAAGTACGAAAAGGTAAGAAGTGATGGAAGGAGGTATGCCAGATGTTGAATGATGGTACTTGATATCTTAATTTCCTGTTTTCTTATAGATTTCTAAGACTTCGAGGTATAATAACAGTTTTTAGTGTGTAATTGCTACATTAAGTATGGTGTTGACCTAAGTCATCAGTAATATGGAGAACCAAATAAATTGTTACATGATTAGTCTCGGACAAAGGCTATACATGTAACTTGATGTTATTATTTCACAGTATCTCCAAGTTGATGAAAGTTTTGGTAGGCACACTAGTCAAAAATAATCGTTTTTAAATGGTCAAGCATATAATTTAAGAATTAGGCTGGATAAAGTAACATAGGCTATGTTTTTTGTAATCATACCCTGAAACATTTATGTGTCTTCCCTTTAGGTACCCCCCCCAGAAAAATCACAGCATCACTAAGTTAAATTTCAAGTCTGCCAATCTGTACAGTAAATTAATAAGATGAAGGAAGTCTCTAACTCAAAATTGGAATATTAAGTACTTAATTTTTAGCTTCTTTAGTCATTCTGAAAAATATCTATTTCTAGATGTTTAATCTATTTGCATGCTTACTGGCAAGTTACTTTTTTTTTTTTTTTTTTTAAGAGAAAATGTTCTCTGGATTAGGGTCTGACAATATAAACCTGTAGAATGCTTTTTTGCATTCAGAAGGTGGCAGTGTCTACCCTTTAATCAAAGTCTCTACATTCTAGTTTTAATAATCTAGAGTTAGGATGTTGTACATAATTGCACCTCAATGAGGCATAACTTTGCAAATACTAGACTATGCCATTTAATGAGTTATAGATTGCTATAATGATCCCATAGTATTTTAATGTGCATATCTTGATGTTCTGGTTATTTCTGGAGTTGAGTGGATCTACATATGTGTGATATTTTAGTGTAACTGGTATCTTGGTTTCTCATAGTTTTGCCCTGTTACTTCTATTTCTCCCCTTACTTAACAGTTTTTCCCTTTCCTACTGTTTTTATCTTGCCTTTATTTTGGAAGGATATTGCTGCATACCGAGCTAAAGGAAAGCCTGATGCAGCAAAAAAGGGAGTCGTCAAGGCTGAAAAAAGCAAGAAAAAGAAGGAAGAGGAGGAAGATCAGGAAGATGAAGAGGATGAAGAGGAGGAGGAAGATGAAGAAGAAGAAGAAGATGATGATGATGATGAATAAGTTGGTTCTCGCGCAGTTTTTTTTTCTTGTCTATAAAGCATTTAACCCTCCTGTACACAACTCACTCCTTTTAACGAAAAAAATTGAAATGTAAGGCTGTGTAAGATTTGTTTTTAAAATGTACAGTGTCTTTTTTTGTATAGTTAACACACTAACAAATGTATCTTTAGCTAGCCCTGTCCTGATGGTATTTTCAATAGCCACTAACCTTGCCTGGTACAGTATGGGGGTTGTAAATTGGCATGGAAATTTAAAGCAGGTTCTTGTTGGTGCACAGCACAAATTAGTTATATATGGGGATGGTAGTTTTTTCATCTTCAGTTGTCTCTGATGCAGCTTATACGAAATAATTGTTCTGTTAACTGAATACGACTCTGTAGTTGCAAAAAAAAAGTTGCAGCTGTTTTGTTGACATTCTGAATGCTTCTAAATAAATACAATTTTTTTTATAAAAAAAAAAAAAAAAGAGTCCTGCTCACTTGTGCTGCCTAATGCAGGTATGTCCCACTTGGGGGCCCTAACAATTATAAACTCTGTTGTGCCATGTGTGCCCTCTGTGGTTGTGTGTATGAAAGGCAGGCATTAACTTAACTCTGGTGAAAACACTGATTTATAGCTAGAGGTGGTTACCAGAAACATTCAAGGGTTTAAAAAAAAACACCCCGGGCCGGGCGCGGTGGCTCACACCTGTAATCCTAGCACTCTGGGAGGCCGAGGCGGGCGGATTGTTTGAGCTCAGGAGTTCGAAACCAGCCTGAGCAAGAGCGAGACCCCGTCTCTACTAAAAATAGAAAGAAATTATTAATCGGACGACTAAAAATA
>CAUYRB010095720.1:0-10876 GCA_963574695.1 Propithecus perrieri
CCAAGGTGGGAGGACTGTTTCAGGTCAGGAGTTTGAGACCAGCCTGAGCAAGAGCAAGACACCGTCTCTACAAAAAATAGGAAAATTAGCCGGGCGTGGTGGCACATGCCTGTAGTCCCAGCTACTTGGGAGGCTGAGGCAGGATTGTTTGAGCCTAGGAGTTTGAGGTTGCAGTGAGCTATGATGATGCCACTGAATGTTGGCTGGGGCAACAGAGCAAGACCCTGTCTCAAAAAAAAACACCAAACCAAACAAAAAAAAAACAGTATCATGGGCCGGGCGCGGTGGCTCATGCCTGTAATCCTAGCACTCTGGGAGGCTGAGGCGGGTGGATCGCTCAAGGTCAGGAGTTCGAGACCAGCCTGAGCAAGAGCAAGACCCTGTCTCTACTAAAAATAGAAAGAAATTATTTGGACAGCTAAAAATCTATATAGAAAAAAAAAATTAGCCGGGCATGGTGGCCATGTCTGTAGTCCCAGCTACTCGGGAGGCTGAGGCAGTAGGATTGCTTGAGCCCAGCAGTTTGAGGTTGCTGTGAGCTAGGCTGACGCCACAGCACTCTACTCTGGGCAACGGAGAGACTCTGTCTCAAAAAAAAAAAAAAAAAAAATCATGAATATATTTCTCTAGATAAAACTTCATTAATTCATTTTCTACTTAAAATTGGCTTTCCCATAACCCAGTTAGCTAAAGGTAGCTGAGTAACTTGAAATATTCTCCAGCTGGAGCGGGATCACATTTGGGGTTTGCTTCAATCAGCACACCTCGTCTTGCTTTTGCTCTTCAAAGAGCCCCTCAGTCAACCATAGCCTTTGAAGGCATGAGCTGAACGGAAACCAGATGAACTCTATTGAATTTTAAACTTGCCACATTCCTTACTCTAGCATTAAACTTTTCTTCTCTAATTGAATAAGTTAACCGAAGAAGTATATAGATTTTTTCCTCTTATCCATTGTGCTCACCTTGTTCCAGAAAGAATTTGAGAGGTTAAAAAAAATCTGAAAACAAATTGTTTCTCAATCATTCCTTTGATTCTTTTGATGGCTTTCTGTTAATGTTGATGGTCAGAGTGAAAGACTTTTGGAGAAGTTTTCCAGGTGGGAGTAACAGCTTTTCCTGAAGCACCTTTTATCTTGGTTTACAGCAAATGGTTGTTTCAATGCCCTCAGGTCACTTGTACCCTAAGACCCAGTATGAGTTTGTTCAACCTTCAAATCAGTCACTTCTGTCCTCACCTAGGGTACAAAACAATGTAGTTAGTTATCCAGCATGTATCCTGGCTAAGTAAGATCATGAATAATTCATGTCTGGAGGTGGTCAGGGGTATAGCATAAAGATTAGGAGTGGGAGCTCTGGAGTCAGTCTGTCTGCTGAGTTTGAATGAGGCCACACTTCTGACCGGTTATGTGACTTTAGACAAGTTACTTCACATCTCTATGTCTAACCAGTCTTATCAGTAAAAAAAGGAATAATGGTACCTACCTCTGGGTTTGCTGTATGGAGTGAGTTAAATGCATAAAGCACTTAGAACAGTGTCTGGCACATAGTAAGTATTCAATAAACATTACCCTTATATTAATAATTCTATACTTTATATACTTTCACTCTATATTTTTAGGTAAGTGGGTATAATAAAAAATTAAAGGAAAGAGGGTCATTTTTAGAACAAACTTTATTTACAAAACTTCAACTCAGTCTGCTTTAGTATCACTATTAACAAAATACCCTACAACTGAGATATTAAAAGAGATACATTTATTTAAGCTTTACATAAAAATAGAACCCAACATTATCCCAGTTTCCTATTCCTGAGTGGCTCTGAATGCAGCTCTAAAAAAACAAAACAAAACAAGAGAAAATAGCTCTTTATAATGTACAATGGCTTAAGCAAATCACTTTGGTTTTTTTTCTATTTAAGGGTTGAGACTGAGACTACTCATCTAAAATTTGCTTTTTACATAGAAAGCCCTAGAGAACAGGATAACTTAAAGACAGAGTTTGAGTTTATCTGGCTTTCATAATACAATATCCATAATGGCTTTAGAAGAATGTAAATAAATAACATTGATAGACAGTATAGATTGATAAATTTTCTGACAAACCCATTTATCTAAGATCATTCTGAGGAATCAAGAGGATTCCTCCATATATTTTGAAGTTTTAATTTATTGTATTTGCTGATTCACAAAGTCTTGCTCCATATTAGAGCAGTTATTGCCAATATAACATATGAGAGTCAGTACCCATGGAAACCAAACAGCCCATTTTTTTAAATCCCTTGTTAACATTCAGTTGATACATGCCTGATATATATGTGGTTGATATATGTGTGGGTACTAATACCCTTTATTCAAGAATGTAAAATTAATAGTATCTGGCATCAAGTTGTAAGAAAAACTCCCCCAGATTGGGAGGTAGCTGAGTGACAATGTGAAAGAATCTTTTCCTAGCTGAATTTAGAAATATACCTATACTAGGCAAAAGGGTAGGGGAAAGGGAGAAGTATAAGTAGAAGAAAAGAACAATTCCATTGGCTTAAATTAAACTGAGGTAATCAATTTGAGATAGCAAATAAATAAATCAGCAAATGCCCAATTTTCATTTTCCAAAAAAAGAAATCACTGGCAGACCATTACTAACAATTTTAAAGTTGATCCATTAATATATTTTTAAATAGAAAAGTTTGAATATTACATGTATCACAATTCCATTCATCTAATACACTCCTCTGATGAGATATCTACCAGATCTTCATCTGTACTCTCTTCTATCTCTGGCAAGTTGCCCCAAAGTAGGATGTTTACACCTGAAAATAAAAGGTCGAAAAATTCTTTAGTGCTCACTACTGTTACAATTCAGACCATGATATATGAAACTTTATGTTAACATTCTTATATAAAACATAGTGTTAGCAGTAAAGAGAATAGCCATTAAAGAATGTATCGCAGATAAT
The DNA here is from genome assembly GCA_963574695.1 of Propithecus perrieri. Taxonomy (NCBI): domain Eukaryota; kingdom Metazoa; phylum Chordata; class Mammalia; order Primates; family Indriidae; genus Propithecus; species Propithecus perrieri. The sequence goes on from CAUYRB010095720.1 coordinate 2,954, forward strand.
ATTATCCATCCAGGACCTAAACATTCTTTAAACCCTTTTAAGCAAGGACTTGACTTCTAGAATCTTAGAACTCAAAAAGATCTGAGGAATCCATTTACTCAAACCCTGCCTCCAGCTACATTATGTCATTATCACTGTACACTGATAATTTTCTAATCTCTTTTAATGATCTCTAAGAATGGAGATCTCACAAGATCCTTTTAGATTAAGTGCCTATTTGGAGGGTGCAGGGAAAAGTCCTGAATAAGTGTCATCTCTTCAATAAGCATAGAAGTAGCTGGTGCCATTTTTCTCATTAAAAAAAGCAAAGTTTTAGAGCCAGTTACAATATGAACTGCAATCCTTGATATAGGTGGGTTTCAGTCTAGAGATTGTCAAGGCAGAGCTGTAAACTAAACTTTAGGATCAAGTTGTAGCAGTCAATATAATAAACAAAACAACAATCTAAAATCTCATTGAGAAAGAATAGTCAGATTTCATACTGAAAAATACAGAACAAGCATATAGTAAATAACCAAACACACCTTAGAGGATAATGATTTGATTTATTCTGGCCATGTACTATATTATAAGTTAAAAGCACTAAAAATTGACCTCTAGGATAGCCAATGAACTTCAACAAGAAAAGCAAATCTCAATCTGTCCAGTTGTCCGGGTGGGCACAAAGAAGGCTCGACAATTCTGGATACCCACTCCATACACACTGAGATAACATGGTGGAAAGAAATAAGCCAGGGTTTGGTGATTTGGTTTGAATCTGGTTTCCACCACTACAAGTACATCATGGATTGTTTTACTACGAATGCATGCAACCATAGACAACATATATTACTATTTTGTGTATTTAAAATTTTTATAGAATGGTATGATACTACATGTTTTTTTCTAATTTTCTTTTCTCACTTATTATGTGTTTGAGGTTTATCTATGTTGATATATGGAGATTTAGCTAATTTATTTTTATTTCTTTAGAGTATTCCATTGTGTGAATTTAAGAATAATTATGAAGATATTGCAAATACAGCCCTTCCTCTAGCTGTCCCTTTTGCATAGGTGCCCAAGGAGATATGCACAAGGAGGCGCAGAGGGACATTGTTGTAATAGTTGAAATAATCAACTGTTTATCTTGGCTAAAAGAGAGATACTGGAATCTAATCAGGCAAAAAGTTAGCATTTATTGATACTACATTTGATACTGGTGAGGATATACACGTCTATCATATTCTCTGTATTGTTTTTGTGTTTGAATTGCTTATAATAAAAAACACTCCCCACGCACCCAAGAATGAATGGTGTTCTGCTTCTGGTAATATGACATGGAAGAGCTGATGGGATTGTAAGGAAGTGCTAGGCCAAAATCTAAGTGAAAATTAGAACCTATATAGGTACATGGACAGATGAAGCCAATTTGCCTTTGAGGGCATTTGCCAATTGCAGGAATTGGGCTGAAATTTCCCAAGGTTCCTCAGGAAAGCTCTAAGAAATCAGGTCTCTATGTGAACGCTAGCCTAGAACACAGACCTCCTGGGGTCCTTTTCAGTCTAAACCTTCTAGAATTTTATAACGCTTGTGTATGTATTCCTTTGACGCTGCTGGTTCAGGTGATTCAAGGATAGTTCCAAGGCCATTAGAAACCTCCTTTTATACCAAGCATCTAGAAAATCTTGCTTTAAATTGCAGTATTAGGGTTACAAAGGAAAAGTTTGGTATTCTTGGAGTCAATACTCAGAGACATGAAGCAGCTCAGCACAATTGGTTCAAAGGAGGAAAAATAAACTACGAGATTGGATCTGATAGAAGCAGTACCTTCCTTTCTCTGTTAAGAAGGGAGGAAGGAAATCCTGTGATACATCTGTTTCTTATGGATTAGATTCAGTGCGAATAGAAGACTGCTGGGCTTTTATCTTTGAAAAATTGACCAATATTAAAAAGTAAAACAAAATTGAAAAATCTCCACCCTATGTTTTGAATTCTCTGAAGCAGGAAAAATAGTATCAAAGCAGAAACTTCCTTTAATGAGTCCCGTGAGCAACACAAACATAAAAATGGAGGCCTAAATTAGGAGCTTCTATCCTACTCAGGGGAGTTCAGATAAATCCTTGCTTGAAAATAGCTTTCTTAACATACTAGATGCTTAAATTAAGACCCCCAAATGATGAATCAAGAGCCACAGTTGAATCCTAGGTGATAAAAAAAATTAAGTCTATAAAACTCTAAGCATAATTAGAGGGTTTAAAGTTCCTAATAATCTAGCTTGCAACTCATGATCTTTTGATGTATGAAGGCAAATCATATTTTTTAAAAAAGGAATATATTTTAAGTTCCAAAAAAGACTAAAATATACATTTAGAAACCTAAGAATGTTAGTGCCAACTTATATTGTCAAGTTCCTTAAACTCAACTTGGTCTGTTGTGTAAATAGATATCAGACATTGAGAACATGTGTCCTATAACAAAATTGAACAGCTCCAGACAATATAAAAATATGTAAATATCTTTTAAGAATTGGTAGTGTATTTTCTTAACAAAGTAATTAGTGCAATCATACCTCATTTTACTGTGCTTTGCTTTATTGAGCTTTTTACAAATTGAAGGTTTGTGGTAACTGTTGAGTAAGTCTATTGGCACCATTTTTCCAACAGCATGTACTCACTTCATGTCTCTGTGTCACATTTTGGTAATTCTCATAATATTTAAAACTTTTTCATTATTATTATACCTTTTATGGTGATCTGTGATCAGTAATGTTTGATGTTATTATTGTAACAGTATTGCAGTGCCATGAATTGTACTCATATAAGATGGTGAACTTAATGGATAAATATTGTGTGTATTCCGACTGCTCCACTGACCAGCTGTCCCTCTCCTCAGGCCTCCCTATTCCCTGAGACACAATAATATTGAAATTGTTAGGCCAATTAATATCCCTACAATGATGAAAGGAAGAGTCACATGCCTCTCACTTTAAATCAATAGCTAGAAATGATTAAGCTTAGTGAGGAGGGTATGTCCAGACAGTCGGAAAGCTAGGCCTCTTGCCTCAAATAATCAAGTTGTGAATGCAAAGGAAAGTTCTTGAAGGAAATTAAAAATGCTACTCCAGTAAACACACAAAGAAGAAAGCAACACAGCCTTATTGCTTACATGGAGAAAGTTTTAGTGGTCCAGGTAGACGATCAAAACCAACCATGACATTCTTTTAAGCTAAAGCCTAATCCAGAGCAAGGTCCTAACTCTCTTCAATGCTATGAAGGCTAAGAGAGTCAAGGAAACTACAGAAGAAGAGTTGGAAACTAGCAGAGGTTGGTTTATGAGGTTTAAGGAAAGAAGCCATCTCTATAACATAAAAGTGCAAATGAAGCAGTAAGTGCTGACATAGAAGCTGCAACAAGTTATCCAGAATATCTAGGTAAGGATATTGATGAAGGTGGCTACACTAAGCAACAGATTTTTAATGTAGACAAAAACAGCCTTCTATTGGAAGAAGATGCCATATAGGACTTTCACAGCTAGAGAGAAGTCATACCTGGCTTCAAAGTTCAAAGGATAGGCTGCCTCTCTTGTTAGGGGCTAATGCAGCTGGTGACTTTAAGTTGAAGCCAATGTTCATTTACCATTCTGAAAATCCTAGGCCCCTTAAGAATTATGCTAAACTTACTCTGCCTGTGCTCTGTCAATGGAACAATGGAGCCTGGATGATAGTGTCTGTTTACAACATGGTTTACTAAACATTTTAAGCCCATTGTTAAGAACTACTGCTCAGAAAAAAGATTCTTTTCAATATATTACTGCTCTTTGACAATGTACCTGGTCACCCAAGAATTCTGGTGGAGATGTGCAAGGAGATGAATGTTGTTTTCATGCCTGCTAACACAATGTCCATTCTACAGCCCATGGATCAAGGAGTAATTTAGACTTTCAAGTCTTATCACTTAAGAAATACATTTCATAAGGCTACATCTGCCACAGACTGTAATTCTTCTGATGGATCTCTGCAAAGCAAATTGAAAACCTTCTGGAAAGGCACATTTGTGATTCATGGGAGGAAGTCAAAATATCAAGATTCATGGAGTTTGAAAGAAGTTGATTCCAACACTCAGGCATGACTTTGAGGGGTTCAAGACTTCGGTGGAGGAAGTAACTGCAGATGTGGTAGAAACAGAGAATTAGAATTAGAAGTGGAACCCAAAGATGTGTCTCAACTGCTACAATTTCATGATCAAACTTTAACAGATGAGGAGTTACTTCTTATGGTTGTGTGAAGAAAGTGGTTTCTTGAGATGGAATCTACCCCTGGTGAAGATGCTATGAACACTGTTGAAATGAAAACAAAGGATTTAGAATATTCCATAAACTTAGTTGACAAAGCAGTGGCAGGATTTGAGAGGAATGTCTCCAATTTTTAAAGAATTTCTACTGTGGGTTAAATGCTATCAAACAGCATTGCACGCTACAGAGAAATCTTTCATGAAAGGAAGAATCAACCTATGCGGCAAATTTCATTGTTGTCCTATTTTAAGAAATTGCCACAGACACTCCATCCTTCAGTAACCACAACCCTGATCAGTCAGCAGCCATCAATACAGAGGCAAGACCCTCCACCAGGAAAAAGATTATGATTTGTTGAAGGCTCAGGTGATCATTAGCATTTTTTTTTTAAGAGACAGGGTCTAGCCTGCACCAGGCTGGAGTACAGTTGGCACGATCATAGCTCACTGGCCTCAAGCGAAGTGATCCATCCCACCTCAGCCTCCTAAGTAGCTGGGATTACAGGGATGAGTCACCATGCCTGGTTGTTTGCATTTTTTAGCAATAAAGTATTTTAAATTAAGGTATATACATTATTACAATGCTATTGCACACTTAATAGACTACAGTATATTGTAAACGTAACTCTTATATACACTGGGAAACCAAAAAATCGTATGACTCTCTTTATTGTGATATTTGCTTTATTGCAGTGGTCTAGAACTGAATCCATAATATCTCCAAGGTAAGTCTGTACAACATACCAGTACCAAGTATTTCTCTTGACTAAGATTCTATCTAACTTATTAACATAGATGTCAAAATGTCTCTTTTTATCCTGAAGCATCACCAAATATAGAGGTTACCTATTCCTCCTCCCCTCAACCATACCACCCTTGCTTGCTCTCCCTTCCTTTCTTACATGTGCATGCATGCGTGCACATACATACACATTTGACGTTCAAGTCAGATTTTAATCTTCAAAAATTCTCTGGAGTCAGAATATGTATTAAGGCAGCAGTTGGGAGCAATTAAAATATTAATTTTAAAAGATCAAGAAAAATCTAGTTAAGTTTGAGGCCCTTAAATACAATAATGAATACAGAAACGGCAATGAACTTTGCCTAATAATTTTCATGTGATTGGGAAAAAAGGATTTAGAGTTTCATTCTAGCTGATCCAACCCAGCTAAGAAGGTCTATAAAAGGAATCCTGAAATTATCTACTGGGAGTTTCACTCAGGTATTTATACAGAAATGTTACAGGAATGTCTAAATCCATTGCTTCTTACCAGTGGAGTCTAGTCTGTTAATATCATAAACTGCCTGGCTGTGAAACATCCAGAAGTGTCCATTGTTGCAGGAAAGAAGGCAGGAAGTACATGGAACAATCACATGATAACCTACGATGTTCCCACTAAAAAAGAAAGTAAATGCTGTTATATACCATGCAATACCTAGCCAGATAAGCATTTTTATATGCTGACATAAATAGATAGACCATATAATTTAGATCTCATTTCCTTCAAACAACCTCCATTCCTGGGATCTTTGGGATGGGAGTTACTATGATAATGGTTGCAGTTCTACCATTAAGTGGGAAAGTAGTCTTTAATTGAAATAATACTAACATATTCTTGCATTTCTTTGCTAGTGTCATTTTATGCATTCTCCCTTTGGAAGCTAGCTTCTGGATGCCATCAGGTTATGATTTGTTCTGTTAAGCACTCAAATTGATGTGCTGTACAGACAAAATAAATTAAATAAACTCTGATCAGTGGGTAAAGGTTTTTGCTATCCCAGAACTGTGGTAAGTGGGGTTCTTACATGTTCTAGTTCCATGCCAGCACCTAAAAACTGTTTCAACAGATGGAGGAGTAGGAAGACAGCATGAGTCCCTGTAAACTAAACACAAGCTGGCTGCTCTAATTTTAGTTTCAATGTTTTTGAAGGAATTCAGAAATAAAGCATATCTAAAGCCTCTAGAGAAAGTTGCAAAAGTTTTTACTGTCTTCAGTATTATCCAGCTAATTATAAGTACCTCATTCTTTCAAAAAAATTTTTTTTTTTAACTACCTAGTCACATATTAAATAAAGTGAACCTACAGGGAATGTTTCAGTATTTTTTTAAAAAAATGCAACATGAACTGTTTATACCTTGAGTTATAAAAATTCTTATTGTAGCTTCATCTCACCCTGTGAGATGTGGGAGTCAGTCACTTTTATGAGACCCTATAAAGATTACTATAAAAGGTACCAGCCCACCCAAAATATGTCTTCTAATCATAACCTGCTTGAAAGGCAAACAAATGAAAATAAAAGTTGTTCTTGGACTAGGACTGACAGTTATTTATAAGACTACATTGCAAGAGTAAATTCTATGGCTTTAATTATCTCCTATATTCATTCATTCATCCATTCATTTACTCACTCAACCAATGTTTACTGAACATCTACTATATGCCAGGCACTGTTCTAGGTGCTAGGACTATAGCAGTGGACAAAACAAAGTCCTTGCTCTCATGGAGTGAACATTCTAGTGGGGCTACATCAGATCACTTTGCTACCTTGTTAAAACCCCTTGAATGGCTTCCTATTGGCCAAAAATGAAAATAAAAAGCCCTTTCGTACCAAGATCTGGATCTACACTGTCAAAAACAATAGCCACTAGCCATGTGTGGCTAATTGTGCATTTGAAATGGGGCTGGCCTGTATTGAGACATGCTGTAAATGTGAAATGTACACCAGATCTCAAAGACTAACAACAAAAAATAGAATGTAAAATTTACATTAATAATTTATGTTGGTTGCATGTTGAAATGAGAATATTTTGGATATATTGGGTTAAATAGAATATATGATGAAAATTAATTTTACCTGTTTTGTTTTAATTTTTAAAATGTTGTTACCAGAACATTTTAAATTACATATATGACTTGCATATTTCTATTGGACAACACTGCTCTAGGTTATCTGGGTTCATCTCTAAACTATTCATACTACTCTCCCTCCATGCTCGCATTTCAGCCACACTGGCCAGTGTGAACATGTTAAGCTTCTTGCCATCGGTTCTTTGCATTTGCTATTTCCTCTTACTGTTTATGAGAAGGCTTCCCTGACCATGACAACTAAAATAGCTCTCACCTACTTTCTCAACTTCTATAATCCTCTATCATTTATTATTATTATTTCCTTAGGAGTACTTTCTACCATATTAAATATACTATTTATTTAAATATCTTATTGATTGATCATCTTCCTATTAAAATATAATGTCCAAAGGCTAGTAACTTTATCTTGTTTGGTGGCTTTGTTTCCAGTCCCTATAATAATGACTAGCATATAGTAGGTTCTCAATATAAGTATAGCTTTTTTTTTTTTTTTTTTGAGACAGAGTCTCACTATGTTGCCCGGGTTAGAGTGCCGTGGCGTCATCCTGGCTCACAGCAACCTCAAACTCCTGGGCTCAAGCGATCCTACTGCCTCAGCCTCCCGAGCAGCTGGGACTACAGGCATGAGCCACCATGCCCGGCTAATTTTTTCTATGTATTTTTAGTTGTCCAATTAATTTCTTTCTATTTTTAGTAGAGACGGGGTCTCGCTCTTGCTCAGGCTGGTTTTGAACTCCTGAGCTGAAACAATTCGCCCGCCTCGGCCTCCCAGAGAGCTAGGATTA
>CAUYRB010095721.1:0-27191 GCA_963574695.1 Propithecus perrieri
AAGGAAAGAAGAAGAAGTGACTTACTATGAGCATCATTTATGTGATAGTACTCCAAGAGCCATGAACGGAGGCTTCTAATTTGCATCTGAGAGAAGCAGAAGCTCTTTGTTTGCATTATTTTACTGAACTATGCACACTTGCGCCTCCCATCATCATCAGAGTTGACAATGAGATAAATGTACATCAGAACTTTGCATCTAGCTTTTATGCAGTAAAAAAAATTTTTTTTTGTTTTTCAATGTAGAGTTTTTGTGGAAGGAAGAATTTTTTTTTTTTATTTCAGCATATTATGGGGGTACAGATGTTTAGGTTGCATATGTTGCCCTTACCCGCCCCCCCGCCAGAAGAATATTTTTAAATGGACAATGGACTATATAATAAGTTACTTGAAATCCTGTATCTGTTTGTCTTCTTTGTAAATGTATGTTTCAGATAAGTTTAAGGAGATTGGAAATACACATTTTGTTCACCTTTTAAGTTAATGAAATAAAATTTGGAACTGAAAAAAAAAAAAAAAAAGAAGTTCATAGTCAATTGAGGGAAAAAACATGTAAATTATTCAAATAAGTAGATGACCAGATTTATCAAATAAAAATATAGAATATATTTTTAAATTTGAATTTTAGATGAGCAACGAATAATTTTTAGTGTAGTAGATCCCATGTAATATTTGAGACAAACCTACAGTAAAAATAATGTTTATTTGTTTGAAATTCAAATCTAACTGGGTATCTAGTATTTTATCTGGCAACTCTAAAGATAGCACGATAAATGCAACAATAAAAGTAAGTGTTGGGTACTACTACACAACATCCAAGGGACACGGAACTCAGAGCACATGTTGGAGAAAGCTCACAGCGGAGATGAGGCTTAGGTCAAGTCTTTCCTAACCAGCAGAAGTTAGCCAAGTGAAGAGAGCACAGAAGCCTGTTAGGGACAGAAGGATCATTGTGCACAAAGGCACTGGGGTTTGAGAGAGCAGGGTATTCTCGGGGAAGTACGAGTAGCCCAACAGGAATAAGTAATAGGTAGAATTTGGGAGATGGTCAGAATGCTGGATAACATTACGTCCAAGGCATAAACAGAGAAAGGAGAGTTCATGAAGAAAGCAAGAAGGAGCAGCCTGAGAAGGAAAAAGAAAACCATGAGGCTAAAAGGAAGTCTACAGTGACAAATGCTGCAGGCAGGCCAAATGAAGTAAGTGCACGGACCGTGCCCATAGGAATGGCACCAGTGACACTGACAAAAACCATCGGTGGAATGTGATGGCAGTGGGTTGGGAAAGGTCATGGAGATGGTGAGAATTGGAGAAAGCAAGGGTAGACAGACATCGCCTTTAAAAGGTTTGGTTGTGAAAGATGCACCACGCTTAGACCAAACAGGGATCTTGCCTGGGCCCTGAACTTTAGAGAGATCCCCAGTCTGGTTTCTCTCCAGCTCCACCCATCTCCATGAGGCCAAGGAGACATGCTCACCTAGAGCCTATACATTCCCTTTTAGATCTTGGAATTCTTTGCCCCCGTGGAACCAAGCCTGTTTTCAAAGACTGCACAGCCCCTTCCCAGGTCTCTCTTCCCAGGAGTACACTATGTCACTGGTGTGCCCATCCCCAAACCCGAGGCATAGCCTGGGGATGGTTGTTTGTGGAGATGGGCATGGACCTTGTATATTGAGACAAGTTTGTCACACTCTTGGGTATAGGACCCTTCATGATGTAGGGTGGGAAGTAAAGTAAGATAAGCCATAGGCCTCTATCTATGTCCTTGTTTCAGGCTTCACAGACATTAGAGGAGATCTGTAAGAAGATGTAGCTAGAGATAGACAGAAGGCCAAGAGAGGGTCCTTTTGAAAATGAGCACAATTTGAAAGAACCAGTGGTGAGTGGATATTGAAGGTATAGAGAGAGAATAATGGAGAACAAGGTTCCTGTATCAGTCAGGATTCCAGTAGCAGATGTCGCAGTGCAGATGGAAGAGACTACTTACAGAGGTGTGGGCAAGGTAAAGGAAATAAACAAGGGATGTTAACGCACCCAAAGACTAGCAACGGTGAGAAGCTATCATATCGTATTTTATCCCTAGGCCTGAAAGGGCAGGAGGTTGGTGGGACAATATTGCCAGAGTCCAGTGATTTGGGGAGCTGTAGCTACAGTCCCTCCCAGAAGTGCAACAGGTGAGAAGAGAGTGGGATGAATAAATACCTCTTCTCCTGCCTTTTAGTCAGTGCTAGTGCCTCCCACTGATGGAAATCAACTAGAAGAGTCCAGACGGCAAGGCAACCTGGGGTCAATGCATACCCTAGAGGCCAGACTCTCAAGGCAAGGCAGGAGGAAAAAGGGGTAGGAAGTGTGATTTAGAAGGGTAAACAGGAAATAAATAACCAGAACAATCTCAAGGAGGCAGGAGGGGACTTAACACAGCAGGGAACTGAATAGAATGGAGGACAAGTTGGCAGGAAGGAGATGGAGAACATCTCTGTCTGATGACCATCTCCTTCCTCTCTGCAGCTGGAGGGGAGGTTGATAGTAGACGGGGGTGAGCAGTCAGGGAATATCTTATTTTTCCTCCTGCAGGCAGAAGCTGGCATTTGTAATATTTGTAATACTATCAATAAAGCTATTTTCCTCATCTCTTACCAATGTAAGAGAATGTCACCTTCTCTTATGCCTGCCCCTCTCTTCCCTACGCTAGGCAGAAGTGCAGAGCAGATGAGAGGCTCCTTCTCTCTTCCCCACAGCTCACTGCAGCCTACAACTCTTGGCCTTGAGTGATCCTCCTGCTTCAGCAAAGTGCTGGAATCACAGGTGTTCATCCTGAGTGCTTTGAACAAAGGAGACAGAAAGGCCTCAGAAATAAGCCTCAGAACCCAGGTGTCTCTCTGACCTTCTCTTGTCCCCCCTCCCCATATTCCCCCTGAAGTATGTGGGTGAGGGTGCTTCCTAAAGTTTACCTTATATGACTGAGGGAAGTTCTTCCAAAAGGAATGCAACTGTCTTGAACCCCCTCCCTAGGAATCTCATCAAATAACCAGGGAAGATTCATCACAGGAGAGGAGAATCAAAGTCATCACCATACCTAGATAAGCTATCCCTATTCTTCTGGTCCAAAACAACTTTTTTTTAACCTGAGACTTTATCTACATAATAAAACAACCTTTGTTCCAAGTGTAGTTCTGCCCCTCACCTTCCCATAACCTGTGGCCACCTCCTCTGGAGCCCAGAGAAACTTTGTCCCAGGGTATTGTCGGCTCTTTGGGCCCATTTGTTTCCCCTAACAACCATTTACTCTTTCTCTAATCCCTCTCCCCTATGAAGAAAATATTTAAACTTCAACCATCTGGCCCTTCTTTGAGTCTAATATTTTGTGTGGTTTTCTCATGGTACACATACACATTAATAAATGTATATGCCTTTTCTCCTGTTGATCTGTTTATTGTCATTTTATTTCAGCGGACTCAACTAATTGAACCTTCAAAGGGAAAGTTTAAACTTCTCTATACTTCTATGTTTTAAAACACACATCTGGATTTTTCTTATTTAACATTAAAAAAGAGAAGATGGGGCAGGAACAGTGGCTCACGCATGTAATCCTAGCACTCTGGGAGGCTAAAGTGGGAGGATTGCTGGAGCTCAGGAGTTTGAGATCAGTCTGAGCAAGAATAAGAGCCCCCATCTCTATTAAAAATAGAAAAATTAGCCAGGCATCATGGTATGAGCTGAAGCAGGAGGATTACTGAGCCCAGGAGTTTGAGGCTGCAGTAAGCTATGATGACGCCACTGCACCGTATCCAGAGCAACAGAGTTTAAGATTCTGTCTCAAAAGAAAAACAAAACAAATAAACAAACAAAGGAAATTGAAACTCCTTCCTCACTTCCCCCTAAAAAAGAGAAGATGAAGCAAGATTCTGGTTTAGATAAGAGTACCTAGGCAAGCATCCTTTTGCCTTGAGGATTCTTAATGTTGGACAACACTAAGGCTTACTATCAGGATAACAAACCTCCAGAGATAGCTTGAAAAATTGGTATAAACCTTGAAGACTCTTCATACCCATTCAAGGTAAACAAGACAAGTCTTTGTAGAATCCTCTGTTCTTGAAGAGGGGGGACTCAGGATCTGCTACCCAACTCACTAGTGCCCCCAACTCTCCCCCTGACAGGAGCTGCCTCCACTCAAACACAAAACCAGCCTAAGAGGCATCTGGTCCCCCTCCCTGAGTCCTTGGGGACCCGAAGGAGAAGGCTGAATAGATTTCATATTCTCTCTCTTCTCCTGCCCTCCTGTCTTGGACAAAAGCAGCCCTTTCAGGCCCGGAGAAAGATCCCACCCAGCACTGTCAGGCAACTTCACCTTCCTCCAAGCCCCTTTAACCAGAAAGAGTCCCGGACAGGAAATCAATAGTTCCAGTTTGGGGCGAGGGAAAGGGGGAAAAGAGGATGGGGCATAGAAGGGAAGGGGTTCATGTGACACCCAAGTGCTTAATTAAAGCTGCTAAAAAGCGAGGCCCAGGACAAGGGGAGTGAGCCAGGGAAGATCTCCTCCTGTTTTTCACTTTATGCCGGCCAGCCATACCATACAAGAGCCGGAGAGGAGAGGCGCTCAGGGTGGAGTGCACACAGGGAGGGACGTGGGATTTGAGAGCCCGGCTTTTGCTCTCAGCACCAGTGGATCCTGAGACCCAAGAGTGTCCCTGCGGTCCTCCCTGGGCTGGCAGTTTTGCCCTAAGCCTCTAGCATTCTCCATGCTCCTTTCCTCCACTGAGGGTGCGTCCCTGGGGCCTGGAAATGCTGTCCTTCAGGTGGCCATGCTGGACCCAGAGGCTGGGAGTTGCTGGGGTCCACGGAGGTGACAAAGAGCTGAGGGTTTTTTTTTTTTTTTTGGTTTTTTTTTAGAGCTGAGGGTTTTAAAACCTGACAAGATCAGGTCTGAAAGGGCCCTCAGAGAGCTAAGGTAACCCCTCATTTTACCCACAGGGACACTGAGGCCCAAGGAGACAAGGACTTTCCCTAAAGACGCACAGTAAAGTGAAATGGATTCAAATGTGAATTAAAAGAATACTTAATCCTGCAGTTTGCAAAGAGATAGTTAAGTAAGGAAAGGCGAAGGCAATTTATTTTCAAGGGGAGTGGGAGGGAATCATCAGCTGTGAAAAGAAGCAATATGAAATTAATTTCCCAGACGAGGGGTGGGGTGCAGGACGATGGAGAGAAAAAGCATTCAAGGCCCAGCTCGCCAAAATTTCATTTTGATTGTTTTGAGTGGGCTCAAATCATCTTCGCCCAACACTCACGGTGTTAATATCGCTGGGACAGAGGGAGTCCAAAGAGGGAGTTAAAGTAAACTCCCACCAAGCCCTTACCGCAAGCCCTGTGCCTTACTACAGAGATCCTCTTTCTTCGGGTTAAAAAAAAAAAGAAAGAAAACACAAAAAACCCACAAAAAAACACAACACACAGTTAACCACCTGTCAGGGCTGAGGATACAATGAGGCTCCTTGAAAAAGAGCTTTTCATGCATGCGTAATATATTTGTTCAGCTATTCACTTAATGAAGCTGATAAATGTGATGCAAGACAATAGTCAAGTTAATCTATTTAGTAAAATGTTTTGAGACTTTCAGGCTACGTTAAGGAGGGGAGCGTTAGGCGACATTTTCATTTAAATGCCCTCATCTCCTCTCTTAGGCTGCACAAGGGGGTTCAGGCAATCTATGTGAATATAATTTCTTATAAATGTGTCTTTAATGGGTTTAATTCACCCTTGCCAGCTGTTTTGGGGGCTATTTTGTAAGAGCAAAACAAACGTTTCAGGCTTGGAAAGCTAGTTAAAATTAGTTTCGGTCAGCGAGGCCAAGCTATATTTCCTGCAAACCATCTGCTTGATTGGCACAATAGAAGGATTTTCAAGGAAAAAGAGGGGAGTGAGTGTGAAAGGGATGGGGGGTGAGGGGGAGAGACTCTAGAAAGGGCTGGGGCAGCCTTAGCTCCTAGTGGCCTATTCTAAAGGTGAACCCCTTAGAGTTGTCTTAATAGAGAGGCTTGCCGAGAGGGCTGGAAAGCTCTTTCAGCTCGATCCTCAGCGCCCTCCTCCTTTGCCTCGCCGGTCAGCTCCCTCTTTTTCTCCCCCGGACGGGAGAAACCAGGCGGTGGGCGCTTTTCCTCGCAGCAGCCGCTCGGCACCCCGCCAATCTTGCAAAACGCGCTCTAACTCTGTAGGCAGCTCCAGCCCGGAGCCCCGAAGCCTGGAGGTCCGAAGCCCGCAAAGGGTGGCCTTAGGGTCCCAACCTTCCCGAAATGGACACTCGCCATCTTTTCGGAGGGCCGGGAAGCTCATGCCACTTTCTACTTTGCAGCGACCTTCGCCTTGCTTGGTGGCCTGCGCTTACCCGGGACGCTCCTGGCGCTGCCCACACCAGAGAGGGCAGAGCTACTACCGCGACGCGCTGCGACACACCCACTCTCCCCTGCCCCGGGGGCAAGAAACTCCCAGAGCGGTTTCGGATAGCCCTTCCTACAGTCCCTAGGGGTCCGGCAGCTTTGGCCTCCTGGGCCCCGAGAGGATCTGCTGCCGCCTCCCCCAGCCAGCAGTGCGCCGAGTAGGCGAGGACCTTAACCCCAAACCAAGGCCTCCGATTCTCTCTTTACTCCCTCGGTCTTTTCTGTCGAAAGAGAAATAGAAAGCTTGGTCTTGGGATAATGAACGCGAGTGATTTCTCCGAAATAAACTTGAAGATAACGACATTACAATGAATGGCAGGACTCACAAAAACCCATGGGCTCAGGTCAAATGACATTAGTCACAGGTCTTAGCCGCAGCCGCCGCGCCGCGCAGCCCCTTAGGCTATCACGGAGTTTGAAAAGACGCGTTCAAGGAGATCACTTAAAGTAAGATCCTTTTCGTCCGATTTCTTGCCTCCTTAGGATTTATTTTGCCTTTTCACGGGCGGCCAGCCCTTGCCCCCGCCCTCGCTTTTCCTCTTGGGCGCTTTAGGAATTCTGTAGGAGGCTGTGGAGAACGACCCCAGGAAGCGAGGTCCACGTGGATCGCAGCAAGGGGATGACCCACCTTCCAAAAAATGTCAGGGCCGCCTTTTAAAAGCTGAGAAGTTAGCAGCAGTTAGTCCACAGTGAGGCAGAATGGCTGGTGGGGGTGGGGGGAGGTCTAGAGTCTGTCTAGGGGCAGGATAACTGTAAAAGCTACACCTGGGGACTTGCCCCAGCGAGGGGAAGTGCTGGGAAGACCCCGGGGTGGCTTCGAGTTCTTACTACCCCGCCCCCCCCCAAAAAACAAACTCCAAGTTGATTTTGGCAAATGTAGGCTCTATTCTCCTCATCCGGAAGACTGGGCAACGAAGCGCTTTGTCCGTCCATAGAGCGTCAAACACCTGTAGCTTGGTGCGACCTTCCAGAAACTGGCAACTGCCCACGGCCTTCAGACTGGGGGAGAAAAGGGGTGGGGGAGAAGGCAGGGAGGGGGAGAGGGGAGAAAGAGGGGGAGAGAGAGGGAGAAATCAGAGAGGAAAAGAAAGAGGGGAGGGAGGAAAAGGAAGCCCGTTCTATTGCAATAGAAAACTTTGTCTTGTGGTAAGGTTAAAGCCCACGTATTCAAAAAGTTTATACTTTTCTCACCTATTTTATTGCAAAACTTCCAAAAGAACTTTTGAGGTTCTTGGACAGATCTCCCTCTTCCGTTTCCAGGGACCCCCCCCCCATTAACTTGAGTAATAGGTTTCCCATATTTACATAGCCACCTATTTTTTAAAATGTTCCTTTCCTGATTGGTTTTCTCTCGTGTTCCCTGCCTGCTGCCCAGTCCTCCTCCATAAGCTGTCTTGGGCTCAGAAACTCCGCATTTACCTCATCGTCAAGCATTAATTTGCCTCCAGAGTCCAGCCCTAAATAACTTTTTAATTTGAATCAAGGGAGAGCTGTAACGGGCTCCATTTCTGGTTTAATGTGATATAAATCGCAGATGCACTTTTATTGAATGGTTAAAGCAGCGACATGGAGATCATCAACACAAAACGCCCTGAACAAAACCATCTAGAGAAATAAAGCTGGTTAATAAGATTTTTGAGAAAGCTTTGTGTTAAAAAGCAAAAAGGAAAACCAGCTGAAGGTGACAGTTAGTTCATGGTTAATAGGATCAGGGCGGCCTGGCGGGGCTGCACACTTCTCTTTGGGGAGGTTCAGCCACACTAAAGAAATGAATGGGACATTTAACACATCTGTTATCTCGCCGAACAGAGAAACCGGGGAATCGAGGCTCGGTGCCACCTCAGCCCCAGCCCAAAGGAAAGCAAAGGGACTGTCTCCAGGAAGTTTCCCTTTGAAGCCTCAAATCAAAAAGAGGCTTTCCTGGTGTGGACCAACATTCCCGTGAACCGCGTCATTCCCTCAGGTTTTCACGAATACGTTGCAGTTAATTAAGAAGCCGCAAAACTTTGGGCCAAGTTAAGCGCCCTGCAATTAATTGGTAGGGCTCTCTCCCGACGACTTCTGGACCTTCGCTGCCATGATAAAATATCCGGGCTGTGAGTTTCAACTTAAACTGCGGGGATCGACTTGGGGTTGGAAAAGGGTCAGCATGGCCCTCACAGCCTAAGGTAGCTCGCGGCAGGGGTAAGCACTTTGCAAGCGCAATGCGGCAGCCCCGCCGCTCTGCCGTGCTCTCCTCCGCTCCTCCCGCAAGGTGAGCTGCGGAGTGCCCCTCACAGACACTTCTAGAGAAAATCGTTTTCCAAGTTGCTGGAAATTTGCCGAAGACTCGTTTTTACTTTCGCGTAACCACCAACACTCAAACTCTACCACTCTCCCAAAATGAAACAACCCAAATAAAGACCTCCCTCCACCCTTACGGACACACATCCAGTAGCCCCAAATCATCATTTTCCAAGTCTCCCTGGGTTGTTAGAATGGGACCTTCTGACACTGATTTAACCCACGCCTCACATCTGCTTTATGCTTCAGCCGGAGTAATGGACAGGGCTGGAGACTGAAGGGGGGGTACATTTTCATGTTCACTGACTTGAAACTTTCCATTGCTCCACCCCCACAAGGGGGAGGGTTATTTTACTGATAGCCTGGAGATGTATTTCTATGAATATTTATTGATTTATTTTCCAGGATCAGCAGGGGAGCTGCAAATAAATTTAGTGCGTTCTTTAAATAATTCCTTTTCTATGAGGCAAGATGTCATCTGAAACTCCTAAATAGGCATTTAATTAGCCCGGGTGTTGCTTCGGAACAAAAACCCCTGGCGAGAGCTTTGGGGGAGCACTGTATTGCAAAGAGGCGGTCGATATGCAGAACTGATGCGCGCGGGCCTTTGTTGCCGGCCCATTGTGCGGGCCATGCTTATGAAGACTAATCCAATCATAAATTGCACCCCTGCGCCAATCAGAGCGCCCAGAGCCTCCGGCGAATGAAGCTTGAGTGGAGAACTTTGTTGAACTTCATTGTCAGAGCTGTCACTTTTCAAAGCGCTTTAGCGGGCGGCCCACTATAAAACCATCACCTCGACGGAGGACCACGGAGGACTCGCAGACGACCAAGTGGGATCTTTACTTGGAGACGTTTGCTAAGCCCAAGAGAGAGGGCACCGCGGGGGCGGGAGGGGCGGGAAGCGAGGCGTTTGCCCTCCGGCCACTGGAAGAAGGGTTATTTCGCCCGCCCCGCGCCTACCATGATGTTCCCCGGCCTCCTCGCGCCCCCCGCCGGGTACCCTAGCCTCCTGCGGCCCACGCCCACCTTGACGCTGCCCCAGTCCCTGCAGTCGGCATTTTCCGGCCACTCCAGCTTCCTGGTGGAGGATCTGATCCGCATCAGCCGGCCCCCTGCCTACCTGCCCCGCAGCGTGCCCACCGCCAGCATGTCGCCTCCCAGGCAGGGGGCCCCCGGGGCCCTCGCGGACTCCGGGGCCTCGGACCTGGGCTCCCCGGGTTCCGGCAGCCGGCGGGGCGGCTCTCCACCAACTGCTGTCTCCCCTGCTAGCGAGCCCACGTTTCTGAAGTTTGGGGTGAACGCCATCCTCTCCTCGGGGCCCAGAACAGGTAAGTGAGGGCAGAACGCTGAGGGCCCGCTCAGGTGCAGGACATGCACGGAGTCCTTCTGGCCTCAGTTTCTGCAGAGAGCGGTACCCACGCACACGTTAGCGCACAAACTTTGAGACCCCACGTCGTACATAGTAAAACTTATTTCCAGCCAATTCCAAGGAAGAAAAGCCTCCAGGCTCGCCTCACTCTCAGAAGGAACTCCAGCACACGCAGTCGGAGACAGTGCGTAGTTGCAGGTGTGGTAAAGCTGGGCGCATGCCCCTGGGCGTCTGCGTTTCTGCCCTCAAGCTGCTGGGGACAGGTTTTTTGTTTTGTTTTTACACAAGATGATATATTTATCGGCTTAGGTAGCATTATGGATCTGCAACTTTTTTCTTCCCTGCTCCAGTCCTACGTATCTCATTAGTGCCTAAGAAAGAAATTGGAGTTGAGGTGAACGGTGCAGAGGACTACTTTAGGGGGGAAAGGAAGGACGTCCACAGATGGGACAATGTCAGGAATATTTTACCCAGTCAATACATCAAGATGCCTTTGAAACCAAATGAGGGGTTAATCATATCACGTATTCAATGTACTGTACAATAATCAAATACTTAATCAAATTCCCTTTCTGTCTCCTCCCTCCTTTTTTCTCTCCCTCCCTGCCTCCCAGAAACATCTCCCTCCTTGCTCCAGAGTGTGCCTCCCAAGACCTTCGCCTTTCCCTACTTTGAAGGTTCCTTTCAGCCTTTCATCAGATCTTCTTATTTCCCAGGTAGGTCTCATCCCCCTTCTGCGCGCGAGCCTGGGCGGTGTCCCAGCCCCGGCCAAGGGCTCCCTGCCCCGAAGCCATATTTCTCCGTCCACCCTTCGGGTTACGCTCTGGTTCAGAGGTTGCGAGGCGTACAACATTCACGAATCCGTCGCGCCAATTTGATGCCCTATTTAGCACAAGCAGTGACTGCTTGACACTTTGCACCAATTCCCTGCTCTACAAATTAGCAGGAATTGTCATGGTCCCAATTTGAGGCGGTTCCCTGCCCGGCGACGAGCTGCTGGCATCCCTTCACGCCGCCGTTTTCCCACAGAGTCAGCGCAACTTGGCCACGATTCCCCACAAAGGTTTCAGCACCATGACCAATTGGTCAGCTCCTCTGGGCAGCCACACACAGACCAGCCCTCGTCCCTCCACGCCGCCAAGAGACACCTACCAGCCGGGGCTAATTTCTCTTTAAGGCTCATTCAGGGCTTCGGGCTTTTCACAAGACCACATGGGGTGCCCTCTTGTGTGGGATGCCCAGGGTCGCCCTAGGGGAGGAGGACCAGATCCTCCCCCACCCCCAACCTGATTTCCCAACCCCTTCTCACACTCTTCTCTCGCCGACATAGCTCTTAAAATACCGATGAGTGTAAACTAAGCAGCAGTTGGAGAGAAGCCTGTAAGTGGGTCCCAGTCTAAAGGAGAAACACCCGAAACAGCTTCGGAGCGGTTTCCATCCCAGAATCTCACTGGTGACTCAAACTATGGCTCAAAAACTCTGCAACTGGTTAAACTCAAAAGAAGACAGGGGATCCCCTATAAAGAGAAGAGAGACTGGCCAGAGTCTGCGGGGGATGGGTAAGACCACGACAGCGCTCCCAAATGTCAGCGAAGAAACAAGCAATTGATTTTTTTAAAGGGGGAGAGAGAATTCACCAACCGCCCCCCCCCATTCACGCTGCTGCTAATAATGGAATCTGCTCCCTTTCTCCCTCATCTCAATGCTC
The DNA here is from genome assembly GCA_963574695.1 of Propithecus perrieri. Taxonomy (NCBI): domain Eukaryota; kingdom Metazoa; phylum Chordata; class Mammalia; order Primates; family Indriidae; genus Propithecus; species Propithecus perrieri. The sequence continues at coordinate 11,797 of CAUYRB010095721.1, forward strand.
CAACAAAAACAACCCGAGCTTTATAAATAGCTTTTCATGTCCATTTAATGAAAACGATTCGTGGAAGAGAAGCCTCTGCCATCAGTATTCTCCCAATGGTCTTGGCCTGCAGTTGTGTTTAGTTTGAAAGTGTAAATCTCTTTTGTCCCAGTAATATATGGCTTTCGCTGCTTGTCCTCAGTCTTTTTCTGTTAGTTCATTACTACACAATTACCATTCACGCTTCATTAGAGTCTCTGTTTCTTTTTGTTTTTTTTCTCTCTCTCCCTTAAAGCGAAACTCTCCCCCTTTTTATCATGCCAATACCCATTGGGAAACGGTCAATGTGCTAATTAGCTACCACTTTTCATGTATAAGGGCTGAATTCTTCAGGTTTTGTGGGGGAGGGGAGGAAAGATTAATATAAAAAAGATGAATACTGATTGGATTTTTCAAAAAAAAATTCAAAGCGGATTTTCCCCTCGCTATCAAAACAGTAAAGCATCTTCTTTTCATCTAAAGAATGCAAAACCCGCCAAGATGATAAAAATTTAGGAGAGAAACCCAATGGCCTCGGCTGGATGTTTTATTTTAATTTTTGTAAGTAATTTTTTCCTGTTGCTATTTTAGCCGATGTACGCAGTTTGTTTCCCCGAGACCATTGAAAGGGAAAACGAAACAGGCTATTGTGGGTGCTGTTTTCTGTGTTTCTGTGGTTCTACCTAATCCGGGTTTGCATGGTTGAAAGGGAAAGTTATCTGGGCGGAAAGCGCCTTTCACACTGGCAGGTTTGTAGGTTCGTGGCCTATTCTCCAAGGGGAGAAAAGAGAGCGCTTTAAAGAGATGAAGGGATCAGACAGAAAAAGCCAGAAAAAGTCGCTTTGGGGTGGGGGCGGACGCCGCCGGGTCTCGGCGGGACACCGCCCACTGACTCGCCACCTGCCCGCACCCCGCAGCGTCCTCGAGCGTCGTGCCCATCCCCGGGACCTTCTCCTGGCCGCTGGCCGCCCGCGGCAAGCCTCGGCGGGGCATGCTGCGTCGAGCCGTGTTCTCCGACGTGCAGCGCAAGGCGCTGGAGAAGATGTTCCAGAAGCAGAAGTACATCAGCAAGCCCGACCGCAAGAAGCTGGCGGCCAAGTTGGGCCTGAAGGACTCGCAGGTGAGGGCAGAGTCTCCACGGCCCCTCCCTCCGCGCTCACCCCTCCCCTGCGCAAGTCAGTTGGGAGGATTCCCTGAAACCGCTTAGGTCCAGTGACGCAGATGGGGCGAAACCCAGGCCTCCGGAGGGACTTAGGGCGCAAGCCCGCTCCCTTGAGGCTCCTCAGGGCAGCCCGCTTCTCTCTCCACCCCCACCCCGACTCCTTGCCAACTCCCCCAGGCCCAGCGGTCCTCACCCTGCCGCTGGGGCCAGGTACGGGGGGACAGGGTAAGGGGAGCTGCCAGCCGAGATGGGGTGTAGTAAGTGCTGCGACCCACGTGAACTCTTGTCACCAGGAGGGGAGCAGGCAAGGAAGGACCGAGCCTCCCCGCTCCGCGCCCCACATCCGTTCCTCCAACGCCCCTACCCCGCGCCCTGCCCCTGGGGCCCCAGCGCTAATCCCCGCTGCTTCCTTCCTCTCGCCTTTCCCGACGTCCCAGGTGAAAATCTGGTTCCAGAACCGACGCATGAAGTGGCGGAACTCCAAGGAGCGAGAACTCCTGTCTAGCGGGGGCTGCCGCGAGCAGACCCTTCCCACCAAGCTCAATCCGCACCCGGACCTCAGCGACGTGGGCCAGAAGGGGCCCGGGGACGACGAGGAGGAAGACGAGGCCCCGGGCAGCCCCCGCCACCGCCTGGCCTATCGCGCGTCCCCGGAGCCTCCGCACCTGCGGGACCCGCGGCTGGACCGGCCGCTGCCCTCCTCCCCGGCACACTCGAGCAGCCCCGGGAAACCTTCGGACTTCTCCGACTCCGAGGAGGATGAGGAGGGCGAGGAGGAGGAGGAAATCACCGTGTCCTAGAAGCCACTCGTGCGCCCAAGTACTGTTTCTAAGTGCTTTGAAATTGAAGAGGCGGGGTCCAGCCTGCGTGTGCCCTTCGCCCGCGCTGCCCGACGCTGCCTCTGCTCCCTGCAGAACCGTCACCTCGGCCAGGGCGCCACAGCCCCTCCGTTGCCCCCAAGAGACCTTTCCTTCCCCCACACCACCTCCGAACAGTCCTCCCCACTACATAAGTTAAATTTAGGGCTTGGCCCCAGCCCTAATTTCTCCACGAGGGCTCCATTCTATCTTGTTTAGTGCAAACCACTTAAAACACCATGGGGGTTTCTCCAGTCCCACAGCCTGGACTTAATTATGAGCCAGGCCCTGCTGATCTTTCGCAACGACTAGACGGTAGGAAACCTTTTTATGGAGGAGGAAGCCGCCTTAGGAGTCCAAACACCGAGTATATAACTCTCTCCAACACCCCTAACTTCTGACGTCCCTCCACCTCCCCACTTGAGGTAGCAAGGGCCTCCCAGCCTACTCCAGACTCTGGTAACATCCCTCCCCCACTTCCTGTAGCAGTTCCCTTGGAAAGCGCAAGTATTTCAAAAAAGAAAAAATATATATTTGTGCCTTCTGGTCTAAGGCACAACATAAATAGTGGGGGATTTTGTTTGGTCATTTCCCAAATGCTCTCTGGGGAAAGAAGTGAGTTCTATAAAATGGGAGAAGAGTTGGTCTCTATTTCTATATGAGTGATTTAAACCTTTCCTTTTTAATTTCTGCATCCACAGTATACGCACCAAGCACTCTACCCTGTGCCCTTTTATTGTTTCTGTGGAGGTGTTGCTCAGCTGCACACCTCCTGAGCACTGGGCATGACGTGGACAGAGAGACCCACAGCCTCTTTGATTTTTTTTAACCGAACTTTGCTGTCTTTGCACAGCTTTTATGAACTGTACACTATTTTGTACACATATGTTGTATGGATATTTTATACCAAGGTTATTGTGAATGACTATAAAGGACTGATTAGATTTCTTTTTTTTTTTGCAATGGTTTTTTAACTTCAAAAGGTAGCTGTTTAATTGCATAACTTATAAATATTTTGTATTTTTACCATGTACAGATTTTTATATATGTAAATATGTATCAAAAGAACAAATGCCAAATAAAATGTAGAGTGGATGCCATGGTCAAGTGATGTCATTAATTCACAGAATGTTAGAGTTGAAAGAAATGGAGCTATTCAAGCCCAAGGCCTGGGTTTTGCAGAGGGTAAGCTGAGGGTCAAGAGGAGCAGGCACTTGTCCAAAGCCACCCAGCTAGTAAGTAAACAGGCTGAAAGTAGGATCCATCTCTGACTCTCAGTTCAGTGCCTTTTCGGCTTTACTGTACCATACAATAACCATGCCCGCTGTGTTATAAGTAAAGTAGCTTCAAGGCGGTACCAAAAAATTGAATCTGCAAGAAGCCTTCTCCTCTTCTCTAAGGACTAAAATGATAGGCTAAAGGAAATCAATACAAGTCTACCCAAGTGGCTCAAGTTTGCAATGATTTTTCTCGTCCTCCTTAAAGGCATATTTCCTGGTCCTCAGGAAAGCTTCATAAATGGTCTTGACTCATTGCCTTTTGTGTATGACCTGATTTTGTAAGGAATGCCATCTATAGGCATGACATGGGAGCCCAGATGGGGTCTTCAAATGAAACAAAAGTTCTTCAAAGACTAGCTTTCAGCAGGAATGATTTATTTAACCAGCAACCTAGGGAGTAAAGGACATCAGGTTAGAACCCTAGAGGGGACTTGTGTGCCCTTTGAGTGACTGGTCTCTGCCACATCAGCCATACAGACCCATGATTCCTTGCGATCCCAACCCCCATCCCAACAGTCGAAAAAAAGTCAAGCTTAAGTTTTGGTAATTTGTATTTGAAATTTGAATATATCCTATTCTAAATTAATCCTCTTTTCAAAGAACACAAGTCCCCTCCATGCTAAGGTCCCCTGCTGGACTTGTTCCCGATGTTGATGATCATGAGAAGTCGAAAATAATTGTCCTTATTTTCATAACTATAAAAATTCAAGAAACCTCCCACATGTCCCCTTCAACACGTTTGAAAGCGTTCAGCATGGTCATCCTTCAACCCAAGTTAGTGCTTTCCTTTCAGATAGGGACTCGCTGCTCTGAATGATTTAGGCTGTGTCCTATCCCTCTGCTGTTGCCTGGATGTCCGGATATGGGAGCTCTACCAGAAGCAGCCAACCTTTCCCTTCCTGCCAGCTCAAGCCTGCAGTTCTTACTTACAGTCAAGAACAGTTCTCAGGCATGGGTGTGGATCAGTGTCTAGATCTGAAGTCAAAGTCCTCTGGGGGCACAACCATGTTCATTGTAGCATTATTCACAATTGCCAAGAGGTGGAAGAAACCCAAAGGCCCATGGATAGATGAACAGATAAAAAGAATGTGGTACCTACATACAATGAGATATTATTCAGCCTTAAAAAAGAAGGAAATTCTGTCACATGCTGCAATGCAGATGGACATAACGCTAAGTGAAATAAGCCAGTCACAAAAAGACAAATACTGTATGATTCCACTTATATGGAGTATCTAAAGTAGTCAAACTCAGTGAGAAACAGAGAGTAGAATTGTGGTTTCCAGGGGCTGGAGGAGGGGGAATAGAAAGTTGTTGTTCAATAGGTGTAAGTTTCAGTCTTGGAAGATGAAAAAGTTCTAGAGATCTGTTGCATAGCAATGTGAGTATAATTAACACTACTCGACTGTACACTTAAAAATGGTTCAGATAGTAAATTGTATGTGCTTTTTTAACCACAATAAAATTTAAAAAAAAATTTAAAGTAAATTGAAAAAATAACTCACATGTTAGAAGAATTAAAAATCCAGGCCAGGTGGAGTAGCTCATGCCTGTAATCCTGGCACTTTGGGAGACCAAGGCGGAAGGATTGCTTGAGGCCCGGAGTTGGAGACCAGCCCGAGCCACATAGTAAGACCCCATTTCTACAAAAAATACAAAAATTAGCCAGGCATGGTGGTGCACACCTGTAGTCCCAAATACTTGGGAGGCTGAGGCAGGAGGATGGCTTGAGTTCAGGAGTTTGAGGTTGCAATGAGCTCTGGTGATGCCACTGCGCTCTAGCCCAGGCAACAGAGCAAAACGCTGTCTCAAAAGAAAAAAGAAGAAGAATTAAAAATCCAGGAACAGTTAAAGTTATGGCAGGCAAGTAAAAATGTGAGACAAGCAATATTATTAATGACAATACAGAATTTAAAGCAATAAGCATTAAAGATAACAGTAAAGTACCTTTTAATACTAATAAAAGTTTAGAAAATGCAGAAAATAGAAAAACCATTGGAGAGTTTTTTGAAGTGTATACTTCTTTCACATAGTTGCAAAGCCTTACTTCTTGGGAACTGCAAATACTATGTTTTGGTTGATTATTTTAATACCTCTTTCAGCTGAACACCACAAGGGTGAGGACCATGATCATTTTGTACACTGTTCCCCTAGTGTCATGCAGTCCCTTACACATACTAGTTGATTGATATGTCTTGAGTGAATAAATGAATTAAAAAGTAGTTTATAAGAGCAGAGATGCTCTAGAGTCTAGACCATAGGTCTAGAAGTTATAACCCTTTCAAAAGAATGGAAGGATTACTTAGGCCAATGAAAAAGAAAAAGAAAGAGACTAAAGTAACAGGTCAGATGTGTTTTTGAAAATCAAACCAGGCCAGGCACAGTGGCTCATGCCTGTAATCCTACGATTTGGGGTGGCCAAGGCTGGAGGATTGCTTGAGGTCAGGAGTTCAAGACCAGCCTGGGCAATATAGTGAGACTCTCTGTATAAGAAATTTTAAAAAAATTAACTGGGCATGGTGGCATGCACCTGTAGTCTCAGCTACTCAGGAGGCTGAGGCAGAAGGATCGCTTGAACCCAGGAGTTCGAGGATGCAGTGAGCTATGATGCATCACTGTATTCCAGCCTGGACAACAGAGTGAGACCTGTCTCTAAAAAAAAATATATAATAAATTTAAAAAATCAAACCAATAACTTTAGTCCAAAAGACTGAAATAGTCATAGCGAAGCCAAAGAATAATAAATAGTAAAAAGAAAGAAAATTTTTATTCAACACCTATTTTGTGATGGGCATTCTGCTAGGTACCTTTTAACTGCACTGCTTGCTCCTCGAACTTTACTGTGCATAGGGTCCACTTGGGAATCTCATTAAAATGCAGATCATGATTCAGAGCTCTGGGTATTTGGCATTGCCAACTCTGTTGGTCCGCAGAACACATTTTAGCAAAATTTACACGAGTTTTATCCTAAGAGTAACCCCTCTAAGGTAGATGATATTATACCCATATTACAGATGCAAAAATTGAGGCTGAGAGTTTTGGTGATAGCCTGTGCTCATCCAGCCAGAATTCAAATTCAGTTTCATCACTATTCTACTCCCTTGACTAAACTGGTTAAAAACCCATTTAACCAAAACTCAACCAATGGGAACTGTCTAATAGAGCTTTATATGTTTTAATATTCTGCAGTTATGAGAAAAAATAGAATATCAATGGCTATTTAAAATCATTCTCATGCTTCTAAAACTTCGATCTACCACCAGACCTCTTCCCTGTGGTCTAAATCAATGATCCTCAAACTTTCTTGTTAAAACCCCTTTATGTTCTTAAAAATCATTGAAGGCCTAAAAGATTTTTTGCTTCTGTGGTTCTTATCTATTGATATTTACTGTATAAAAAATTAAGATTGAGAAAATTTTAAGTATTTATTATTTAAAAACAATAAATCCATTAAATATTAATATAATCGTATTTTATGACAAATAAGTATATATTACAAAACAAAAAAATTAGTGAGAAGAATGGTACTGCTTTACATTTCTGCAAATTTTCTTAATGACTGGCTTAATAGATAATGGCTGCGTCTTCTATCTACTTCTGCAATATGTTTTGATATGAAGAAAATTCGGCTTTATACTGATATGCAGTTGGAAAAGAAGAAGTATTTGTATAGCTCTTTTTAGATGATTGTGGCTGTTCTTTGCTATAGCAGCAAAACTTGACACATGGTAGTTTTTCAAAGATTAGTTGCAATGTGAAATCTAAAATCCTATCAATGAACTTTTCAACTCCGTTACATTAAAATCCATGTCTTGCACTTTGAATGGGTATTTTACCCATGTATGGTTTTGTAACATGATGCATTTGGTCACTTGAAAAATATTGGTTCACTGAGTCATGAAGACATTCTAAATGTTGACCTTTTTCATACATCATTAAGCATCACTTTTGTTAATATCACCACCCATGTCATCATAAAAGTCTTTAAGTATTGAGAAGCTGTCAAGCTTATGGCGACAGATTCAAGTTTTCTAAATATCGAATTTTTATTTAAAAGCTCTAATTTTATTATGAAGGAAGGAAGATGCTATTAGTTTTTTTCAACTGATGGGCTCACTTTATTTATTTTTGAGAAAATGTTTATGAGATACCCAACTCTGAGAAACCATAATTTGTCAGTCATTTTTTCAGGTAAAAATGCAGTTCCGTGAAAAACATGGCTAGTTCAAACAATTGTACAAGTGATTTTCTTTGAGACGACATCACACTTCAGTGTGTAGCAGAAATATTTTATGAACACTTCTCATTTCATTATATAGAATATTAAAAGGGTTTTATATTACATATATTCAAGGTTTGAGATACAATAACATTAATAATTTTTATTGCCTTATTAAGCACATTTTTAAGTGAAACTGGCTGTCAGTGGGATAAGCGCGGGTTCGTAGACAATGCCATGACCACGAGTATAGTTTCGTGCCGCTGCATTGATTTGTTTTAAGATACAGTAGCACTTTTATCAATCATTGCTTTTGCGCTATCAACAAAAATGTCAAGACAGTTGTTCCATGATAAACCAATTGGATTTGAAAAGGACATCAACACTTTAACTATTTCAGCAACACTTGTGTCTGTTGCCAAGCATTCATATACAAGCAGCTCTTCTCGGATGATTAGTTGGTGTGAGCACTAAATGAATACGAGCAGAATAGAAAGTCCATGCACTTCTGCATATTTGCCCATTTTCAAAGCAAAAGTATAATTTTGCAGATGACTTATTAACTCAGTCTTTGTTGAGTTACTATATCATTGGAAAGTGGCATTGTAATGATTTCTTTAGCTAACTATTTATCCAGCATGTGGCTAACCCGTGTAACTGTACAGGGCTTTATTAGCCTCTTAGCTATTGAGCCAATGCAATATGATAAGTTACTCTGTAAGACACTTCAGTGGCTTTTTCATTTCTAGTCTGAAAGGTTGTAACAGCTTTTTAATTTTTAAGGAGTGTGTCATGTCTATGTATAAAAAATTCAATTTAATTCCTTTCTTTAAACTCTGAATGATCGGCCTCAGAATGATACTGCAGCTTAATTGGAAGCACGATACTTTCCAAAAATGATCTCTTATATAAGACAATAAGGGTAAATTATTAACATCAATAAAGTTGAGAGTAAAGATAACTTTTGACTTACTGTTTTTCTTATTTACAGTTGTATCAAGGGTTTTTTTTAAAAAAATATTTCTCCTATCCATGAGTTAGAGAAGTCTCTAATATGTCATTTTCATCTTTTTTAGCATCTTTAAAAGTACACAGTGTAGCTGTGAATTGAGAAAGGCTACCACTCCTAGCCTCCTTTTTAAAAGCCAACAATCCATCCTTAATTATAAGAAAGGTGCAGTCATCCCTTGGTATCCATGGGGAATTGGTTCCAGTACCTTCCTCAGACACTGAAATCCTCGGGTGTTCAAGTCTCCGATATTTTTTAAATGGCATAGTATTTGCATACAACTTATTCACATCCTCCTGTATACTTTAAATCATCTCCAGATTACTTATAATACCTAATACAATGTGCATGCTAAGTAAATAGTTGTTACATTGTATTGTTTAGGGAATAATAATAAGGAAAAAAGTCAGTACAGTTCAGTACAAATGCAATTTCTTTTTCGAGTATTTTCAATCCACAGTTGTTTGAATTGATGAATGTGGAACCCACAGATATGGAGAGATGACTATATATGACAAATAAATTTTCTCTTACTTTAAAATAAAATGTAAAATTCTAAAATTGTAGCAGCTTTTGGTAAAGTCTTAAAGTGTAGAACGTTTTTTGAAAATTTAAAAAATACTATATTATTGCTAAACAAGATACCGAAATGTACTTACTGCTTGTATTTCTGTATAGACTCAAAAAAAACTTGGGAATTTCAAAATAATAATTTATTAGATGACGGGGGCGGGTCACAGATGTTATAGCAGGTATAACTGAAGACAGCAAGTAAGAGCACAGTAGAAATACCAAGAAAAAACTGAGTGAAGCCCTAAAACTGTACACAAAGCTAAATCTACTTCCTTAGAAAATCCTAGGAAACACAGAAGATACAAGCACACATTCCATTCACAGCTGTCAGAGGGAGACATCATCACACGTGTAGTCTCTGGATAGATCCACTGTACAATTGTGGAAGGGCCTTGGGGACTTCCAGGGGTCCCCAGATCTCACTTTGAGAACCACTCATCTAAACATATAAACTACTGAGGTGAGAAATGGGAGGAAATGATCAGGCCAAGTTCCTACCACCCACCTAAAAATTTAGCTGCAGCCACATCTGTGCTTCCCACAGGTCTTCATGTCACCTCTCCTTTCTCAACTCTTCCCTTCTATGGTCCCTTCTCTGCACTACAGCCTGTCCTTCCCACTGGCACCTTCTCATCAGCATCAAACAGCATCAACTCTACCCTGTGCCTCAAACATACCCAGAAAGAATTCTTTCTCCTTTGGTTCCCCTCTAGCTACTGCCCTTTGTTGCTCAGCCCCTTGGAGATGTCCAAGCCTCATTCTTGGACCTCACTCTCTGTATTTCCCTTAAACGTTGCTGTTCCTCAAGGTTCTATCCTTAGCCCTTGCCGCTGCTTTCTCTATGAGCTACCTGGGTGATCTTCTCCTCTTCTTTCTGGTTTCAATTAACACCTACCTGGATGATGGTGAACCCCAATCTGCCACTCAAAGATCTTTATTCTCAGCTCTAGACCCAGATAGTCAACAGCCTTTGGACATCTGCCCTCCGGTGTCCCAAAAACTTGTTAAATTCCAAATGTTCAGGACCAAGTGCCATATTCTCTAGTGGCAACAACACATTCAAACAAAGCAAAATGACTCTTGCTCCTAACTCCATGAATGACTTTATGTCTCTTGCTCAAAATTTAGAGACCTGAGTACCATTCCTAACCCCTGCCTCTCTCTTCCATACAATACAACAAATCAACGGCTCAGACCTGCCCCCGTGTGTATGTCCTTAACAGAGTTTCTGCTCTTTTTTCCATTCTCATCGCCACTATCTAGAAGGCAAACTATCTCATTGTAATTATTTTTGGAGGAGCATATTCTGCTAGATGCAGTAATTAGCATTTTACATATCTGATTTTCTTTATTCCACACTATGACTATTTTTAAACCCATTTTACAGATGAGGAAACAGACTCAGAGATCTCTTTGGTTATCTTTGGCTCCAAAACCCATCCCCTTTTACTAGCACTGAGAGCATCAAGGAGGGCTCTGTGGTGAAATTTGCTTAAGGCTCTGAAGGATGGTATGATTTTTATAGGGTAGGATGAGGAAATAATATACCATATTGTTTCAAGAAAGACATGAGAGAGAGAGCAGAGGGAGGAACATTGCTAGTGCACATTTATGGACAGTGATGTGGTAGGAGATGATTTTACTCAGAGGCAGTAAGTTGAAACAAGTAGCTGGTAAGCAAAGCATTTCTAAAATGCCTCTTTCCCTATGTAAATATAAAATAATAATTGCTACATCATAGTATGCTGGGCATAAGGCTAACGCTTTTATTTACTTTGCATCTAACTTTTACTACAATCCTACATGGAATTATCAATATCTGCATGTGACAGACTGGGAAACTGAGGCTGAGTAACTTTCTTTCAATTAATCAGACAGCCTAGGTGAGATTTGAGAACATTCTTTCTCCTAAGGGCAGAGGCACAGTAGAACTCAAGTCTCTGCCACTTCTCCCCACCAACTTCAGTATCTCTAAGGGGTCCTTTTGGTATGTATATTCTCCCTCCTTTAAAAAGTGTCTTTAGCTGGAGTCACACAATCCGAATTTGGAAAGACAGTATTAGTTGACTATATAAGTAGTTTTCCTGCCAAAGGTGTATATAAATCTACAACTTTGCACCCTCCAAAAAGAAACACATTTTCTTAATTTTAATTTGATGGTTTTACTTAACAGAAAAAAAAATGACTTTTTGATGCTGATGCAAAAACAAGTCCAATTAAATGCAAAATGGTATCCCATCCAGACCCTGGAACAGAAAAAAAGATGTAGGATATGAGGCAAAAACTAAGGCAATCTCAATAAAGTATTGATGTTTGTTAATAACAATGTATTGATATTAGTTTATCAATTGTGACAAATGTACCACACTAATGGAAGATGTTAATATCGGGAAAGTCATGTGATGGGTGGAATGCTCTGTACTATCCTTGCAGCTTTTATGTACATCTAAAATTATCCCAAAATAAAAAGTTTATTTTAAAAAACCCAGAGGTGTTTGCATTGATATTGGTAAGGAGAACACATGACCACATTCTTTATAGTTTAAATGGCAAAAATACTATTAGAATAAGATGCTTATTAAAGGAAAAGTGAAGTTTCAATTCATTCTTTGGTAATCCAAAGTAACAAAAGTATACCCCACCCCCAACCGGCTCAAACTCAGTGGGACTGATGATTCTATTATTTAACCCACTCATCCCTGCTTCCCCCACACCCCTCAACCATCGGGGTAATGCCTCCTGGAATTCCCTTTGGCACAAACATCTTGTTTTAGGACCATGTTTAGACTGTGATTAAAAGAGGATTATTTACACCACGAAGGCATCCCCACGTGAAAGGGCAGGCCACCCCCTACATTTCACTAAACTTTTCTGTAAATACTACACCCCAGCAATCAATAACAAACTCAGCAAAGCAGATCAAGGGGCAAGAGAGCTGAGTTTTGATTGTTCTGAGCAAAAAGTTTCATTTCAACCAGCAGCTGCTACTAAACTCCTCACGCTCAAGTCAAAAGGGCTCATTTACTGTATTTGATGACAGAGTCATGCTAAGGTTTGTATTACAGGAAACGTTCCTTTTAAAGCTAGAGTTACTAGAGGAAAGGACCAGGAATAAATAGTGATAATAATATTTATTATTATTTTTTAGAGACGGGGTCTCACTCTGCTGCCCAGGCTAGAGTGTGGTGGTGCTATCATAACTCACCTCAGCCTAGAACTCCCGAGTTCAAGCCATCCTCCTGCCTCTGCCTCCAGAGTAGCTAGGACTACAGGTGCACACCACCATGTCCTGCTTATTTTTAAAAAACTTTTTGTAGAGATGAGGGCTCGATACGTTGCCTAGGCCAGCTTTGAACTCCTGGCCTTAAGCAATCCTCCCATCTTGGCCTCCCAAAGTCCTGGGATTACAGGCATGAGCCACTGAACCTGGCCTATAAATAGTTATTATTGATAAAGCCTTGGAAAGACTAATTTACAGAAACCCACTTTACTTACAAGTATTTAAGAAAGCAGGTTCTAACCGAGTGAGCTAAGTTCTCTTGTAAGTTTTCCTATCCTGGATAGTAAAATTAACCCTTCACATTTGTTAAGAGTTTTAAAATTTTACCTTGTGTCATTGCATTTGATTTTTATAACCTCCTGAGATAGTCAGGGCAGATCTTATTATCCCCGTGTTCCACATAGGCTCAGAAAGGTTATTGGATTTCCCCAATGCAGCACAGGCTGTTAGCAGTGAAGATAGTACTTAAATCAAGATTTCTTAACTCAAGGTCAGGGCTCTTTCCTTTAACAAATATTTATGGAGTTATTTCTCCGTGTCTGGATATCTGAGTGTTCCGGAAGATAGAGTGTTACCTGAAATAAATAGGGATTTGCTCTCAGGGAGCTTATAGTCCAGTGGGAGAAGAAGAAAATAACCAAGTAAATGAACAATAGGCATTGCCTATTAAAACCTCTGTGAGCAGATTTGTGTGACTTGATTGAGAAGAGTAGCAGGAAGGAGTTGGATCCAAACTTCTTTGATTTCAGACTAACTTTTAAGGTAAAATGTATCATCAAAGAGACCATTGTTATATGAGAAAAGAAGACAGATCTCACTTAACATTTTAGCTCTGCCACTCACGGCTGTGTGTACCTTGGCTGAGTTACTTAAGTTTTTATACCTCAGTATCTCCAAATTAAAACAGCAGAATATTGGCAGGGGTCCAAGAGAGAAAGGGAGAAAAAAAGATCAGATTGTTTAATTGGCCCTCGATAACCATGTTTTAATCCATCACTTGGCATTGAATCAGAACATGCGTTTTATCTTGAAATAGGAGGAGAAACCAACACAGACCGACTTGTCACCAATAGCTCACACAGGATGTCAAGGCCTGTGGTCAATGTCACGATATCTTCATCAGGGGATCATGCCTGAAACTTAGGTTCTCTGGTATAGTTTACCACGCTCTATGGGTAGATTATTGCTAATAACTACATAGATTTATTTTATGCTTTCTTATAACCTCTCATCATTAGTCCCTGTCACTTTTCAAGGTCATCTCCCACTGGGAAAGAAGGGGATTTCCTCTTGCATTCTTTCTAAGCTGTCTGCTTGCCAGTGTTCCTTGCAGACGTAATGGCTCCCCTAACAATTCCAGCTGCCCCTAGAGCAACCACTCACTTATTTGCCCATAACCACTGAGAACTCTTGAACCCCGTTTCTCATAGGATACTGCCACCTCTCCGTGGGACCAGGGTAGGAATGAAGGTAGACCAGGCCATGCTTTTCATACTGCCTTGTCCCCATATTATCCTCCTTCCTCAGCATGTTGGCTTTGGAGCTCATTGTCTTATGGTGGCAAGGTGGCTGCTACAGCTCCAGCCATCACTTCTTCATATGACAGCATCCAAAACAAGAAGCAAAGGGGAGCAACAGAAAGAATGTGTTACATGAATCTTTTTTATTTTGGAGGAAAATCCTTCCCAGAACCTTCCTTATGTCTTATTGGACAGAACTGAATCCAAAGCCATGCCTAGACCAATCACAAGCAAAGGAGCTACCGTAATCAGGCCAGTCTTGGTTTATTCTCTGCAGTTGGGTACGTTGCTGTCTGAACAAAACTGGGGTTCTGTTAGTCAGAAGGGTAGGAGGGCTAATTCGTAGACAAGCACCAGAGTCTTCTGAGGCATCTAAGAAGTTAAATCTTTTACTTGATTACCTAACTTTGCTCCTCAAACCCATTGCATCATCATATTTGGCCTCCTTTCAGAAGAGCCTCCTTTTTCAGTATTAACCAGTAAGCCTTCTGCCATCTTACCCCTTGGGAATGGTCTTATCCAGGTTATCCCCTTCCCTTCCTATTTCACACGATTATCTCCCCACCCCCCGCCACCCAGGGTGGAAGGTAAAGAAGGGGCATCCACATGACAAATGGGGGGTAGTTGGGTGCTCCAAGCCCAGGGAGGAGACTTTTGATGCCCCAAATTTTTCAGTGAAGCTCAGGAAGTATCCTTCCAAATCTGGTCTTCATCAGTGGGAGAGCATGTCTTCATTCTCCGAATTGTCTTGTTAGTAGGCGTTGAAGAAAATTCCATCAAACACACACACACACACACCCATCTCCTAATGACAGACACTAACTCTCAGCGGCAGTGAAATTTAAACTAGTGGTCATTCCAGTTCAATAGCTCATCAATGAGAAAAAATAAAAATTAGAAAAAAAAAAACCCTAGTGGTCATAATGCTAATGTCTCCAGGGGCCAGACAGGCGATATAAATTAGCGCAGAGGGCCTGGACTGCCAAGGACTCTGCGAGCTGGAGGATGCAGGTCCCGGCTGCACAGGGCAACTGCTGCTGGCCGACTGTTTCCCTGTGCGAATGAAGTCCAGAAGCTGGAAATCTGGAATTTAAGCGTAATTTCCCAATTTAAAAATTTTGATGAGTAAAGATATCTGTGAGTAATAGCAGGACTTTAAGCCACCAGTTTTTTTTTTTTTTTTTTTTTTTTTTTTGAGACAGAGTCTCACTCTGTTGCCCAGGCTAGAGTGCGTGCCGTGGCGTCATCCTAGCTCACAGCAATCTCAAACTCCTGGGTTCAAGCGATCCTACTGCCTAAGCCTCCCGAGTAGCTGGGACTACAGGCATGCGCCACCATGCCCAGCTAATTTTTTTCTATATAGTTTTAGTTGTCTGATTAATTTCTTTCTATTTTTAGTAGAGACGGGGTCTCGCTCTTGCTCTGGCTGGTCTCGAACTCCTGAGCTCAAACAATCTGCCCGCCTTGGCCTCCCAGA
>CAUYRB010095722.1:0-12940 GCA_963574695.1 Propithecus perrieri
CCTGTAATCCTAGCACTTTGGGAGGCCGAGGCGGGCGGATTGTTTGAGCTCAGGAGTTGGAGACCAGCCTGAGCAAGAGCGAGACCCCGTCTCTACTAAAAATAGAAAGAAATTAATTGGACAACTAAAAATATATAGAAATAATTAGCCGGGCATGGTGGCGCATGCCTGTAATCCCAACTACTCGGGAGGCTGAGGCAGGAGGATCACCTGAGCCCAGGAGTTTGAGGTTGCTGTGAGCTAGGCTAACGCCACGGCACTCACTCTAGCCAGGGCAACAGAGTGAGACTCTGTCTCAAAAAAAAAAAAAAAAAATGGCATTTGATTCAGAGCACCACATTTTAAGAGGACTATTACCAAATTATAGGGTATCTAGAGGTAAATTAATAGAATATTTAAAGGTCTAGAAGTCATATCTCAAGAGAAATGCTTAGAGAAGTTCTGAACTTGGGCCTTCAAGAAAGCTTTGGGAGATGATAGTTATCCTGAAAGATTTGAAGAGCTGACAGGTAGAAGAGGGAATAGACTTGTTCTCTTTTGTTCCAAAGGGAAGAACCATTAGAACTGGTTGGTGGAGGTTATCTCTTTGCAACTAGAATTGAAAATCTAGCAAAGTATCTTGTGAAATAAGGAGTTTCTTGTCATTCAAGAAATTCAAGTAGAAGCTACCATAACATTTTGGATTTAAAGGGTAATTCTGTTGGAAGAGAAGCCAGTCTGGAATGAATTCAATTAAACTCAGAATATTTTAAGCATCTACTATATGCCAGGCTCTATGTTAAGGAACTGAGCATATAAAGTTGAATCAGATAAATGGGAAGCAAAAGTCCCTGTACAAAAAAAATGGCTGGGCGTGGTGGCCCATGCCTGTAACCCCAGCACTCTGGGAGGCCAAGGCGGGAGGATCGCTTGAGCCCAGGAGTTCAACAACAGCCTGGGCAAAATAGCAAAACCCCATCTCTACAAAAATTTTTTTAAAAATCATCTGGGTATGGTGGTGCATACCTACAGTAGGCTACAGGGAAGGCTGAAACAGGAGGATTACTTGAGCCCAGTAGTTAGAGGTTACAGTGAGTTATGATTGGGCCACTGCACTCCAGCCTGGGCAACACAGCAAGACCCTATCTCAGAAAAAAGAAATGTCTATTTATGCATGCAACATATAATACAGAAAGATCCTGTTATATGATAAAGTAACAGAAGATATTTTTATAAAGACTTTTAATAGTTATCATGAGTTCAGGAAATTGCTGAGGCATCTATAGGATACAATAACAACACCATTGTTACATAGTAAACCAACACATCGTGATAACCTAAATTAAGAGCTGCCTCTTTACCTTTAATTTGCTTTTGGTACTTCTGCAGTTCAGGTGCCAGGAGCCCACTGAAAGGTCCAAGACACCCCACTGCATTAACAATAGCATCTTCATCATCTGGGTCATTCTCTTCATCACTGTCTCTGATCTTACCATGTCGTCTTGGAAAACATAAAAAAGAAAAAGAAATGTTCAAAGAAAATAGTGATATTTTTTAAAATAATTCAGTTGCATGGCTTAAATGCCATACTTATATATAATTACTTTACAAAAAGTCTCCCTCCCATCTCTGTCCAACTTCTGCCCAGCTCTTGCCCCACCTGCTTCCCACAGGTGACCATAGTTACTAGTTTCTAATATATTCTTCAGTTTCCCTATGTATAGATAAGCAAATAAACAATATAGTTTTATTTCTTCTTTTTGCATAAATATTGGCATACTATCTATACTCTTCTGCACTTTGCTTTTATTCATATAAGAAACCTTTCCATATTCATACATGGAGCTTCCTTATCCTTTCTTCCAGCTGTATTGTATGTACATGGCCCATGTTATGGAACCAGGTTGCTAATGGTGCACACTTGAGTGCTCTCCAGTATTATACGATTATAAACAATACTGCAATAAATAACCTTATACATACTGTTTTGCATGTCTACAAATATTATACCTGTAGGATAATTTATAAAGACAGAATTGCTGAGTCAAATGATTTACGCATTAGTAATTTTGGCAAACTTGCCAAATGGTCGGCCACAAATCTTGTAGCAATTAACCTCTCGCCAGCAATATATAAGAGTGTCTGTTTCCCTATAACCTGATCAACAGAGTGTATCATTAAGCTTTTGAATTTTTGCCAATCCAACAAGTAAAAAAAACCAAATCTCAATTTCTAGTTCTAAGCAGCATTTCTCTTAGTACCGATGATGTTTCCTTTTATGTAAACTGCCTGTTATCATCATTTCATCATTTTTCAACTGGGTGGTCATTTTCTTATTGATTTCTAGTAACTTTATATATTAGAGATATCAATCCCTATTTTGTGTGGTATGTTAAAAATATTCTCCCACAAGAATTTTTAAGTCTGCTTATGGAGGTTTGGTTTTGTTCTGTTTTGGTCATACAGAAAATTATTTTTAAGATACGTAGATTTAATTTTTTCCTTTATTGTTTTTTTTTATTTTGAGCAAGTTATTAAGGCCTTCCCAATCCCAAAAAACTAAAGAAATTCTTCCACATTTTCTTCTGCTAATTTTATTATTTCGTTTTTTCTTTCTTTTTGAGACAGAGTCTCCCTCTGTTGCCTGGGCTACAGTGCAATGGTGTCAGCCTAGCTCATAGCAGACCTCAGACTCCTGGGCTCAAGCAATCCTCTTGCCTCAGCCTCCCAAGTAGCTGGGACTACAGGCACATGCCACCACACCCAGCTAATTTTTTATTTTTAGTAGAGACAGGGTCTTGGTCTTGGTCTTGCCCCCGCTGGTCCTGAACTCCTGAGCTCCAGTGATCCTCCCGCCTCGGCCTTCCAGAGTGCTAGGATTACAGGCGTGAGCCACCACGCCCAGCCTATTTTTTCTATTTAATACTTTTACCCACATGGAATTTATCCTGATATATGGGATGAGGTGTAACTCTTCCTTTCCTCTCCTCTCCTCTCCTCTCCTCTCCTCTCCTCTCCTCTCTCTCTTCCTTCCTTCCTTCCTCACTGGCTCATCACCATTTACTAAATGGTATATCTTTTCACCATTGATTTGATACGCTAATTTTTCACATATTAAATTCCTGTACATTTCCTGTCAATTCCTGGTCTTTACTGTATTTTAAATCAGCCCATTTGTCTATGTGTGCACCAGTTCCACACTTTTAACTATTTAGATTTTTAATATTTGATATCTTTAAATAAGTTATGGGGTTGCTAAATATCCATTCAATTTATGCTCCAAACTTCTTTGGAAAGTACACTCAAAAGTCTCTCTTGAATTTAAATCAAAACCTTTGGAAAAGAGACATTCAGATTTTAAGTACCAAATTACTTTGAACATATTTCAGGGGCTTCATAAATATTAATTTATAATAACAAATTAAGGTATTGAAGTCTCCCATCATGAAAACAACAAAGGAAAAAAGAAAAAAAAAAAACAAAAAAACCTTACCCAGAAACTGAGGTGGGTTTAACCGTGGCTGGGAATGGTGTAATGTTGTAGGTATATTTTTCCCTCAACTCTGCCAATTGTGGGAAAGGGAATGGTGCCATAGAATAAACGGTCTGAAAAACAAAAGTGAAAATGCCAAGTCTGAAACAGTAACCTTAAACAACTCTTACCAATACTGGGGAGACATGAAAGTTTTAAGAAGTTGAGTGTGGAGAAGCAGATACTGCTTCTTACATGGCAGGTGGGAAAGATTCCACTTCAACATCTGCTTTAGAGGAAGACAAAAGAATGCTGATAAACCCAACAGTGCGTTCTCAGATCAACCCAGCTGCACCGGGCATTCCAACTGGTGAACGCAGGTGGGCACGTGGAGGTGTCTGACTTCCTCCTGTCGTTTCACAGACAGGCTAACTCGGAAGTCCACAGATCCCTCTCACTTCTGTGACAGAGCACCCACAAATGTTCTTCATATGTAGTGACTATTTTTCAAAGCTTTGTTTGATTATTTTTATACACATTTAATGTCAGCCTTCTGGATAAAATTAAGTCTAGTGGATGATCTTGTGATCAAAGGCAAGTTTTCTCCAAAGATACCACCTTTTCAAATGTCTGTGAATGGGTTCTAGGTGAAAATTGTTAGCTGTTATTTTTAAAGGGGAAAAAAAAAACAAGAAAAAAAGTGACAGGGTGTAAAGCACAGGCTGCTAAAAATCTATAAATAAAAATGGGGAAAAGCACCTGTACTTCCGCCAGAATTTTAAAATTATATATCATTCTATCAGCAAGAGGGAAGTAATCTTGTTTGCTCTCTTATTTTTATCAAAACTTAATGGCTCCAAACACATTCCTTCAATCCTTCAGGTTCTTATTTACCAGAAAATGTATATTAATCACACTTTCATTTCTCCCACGAAGCCAATCAAATATCCTGATGATGTTTGTCTATAAAAATATTTTAAAGTGATATTTTTCATTTCAGCAGGACTATTTTCCTGGAGGCTTAGGAGATGTCTAATATTTGCATGTAGGAAAAGGAAGGCTCTGAAAGGAGCTTATTGTGCTGCTGTTTCATTTTATAGCTCAGAGCACCACTGTAATGGTCCCCACAGTTTCGATTCTAACAGCCTGCATGTCTGACTGTCCCCAACTTCATGGTATTCGTTTATACTTTACTGTATCAGCCCAAGATTCCAAACAAGGTTCAATTCTCCATGTTGACTGTGCAAAGCTACACAGCTTATAGGGACCACAAACATCCTGAGCTGTCTTATCACATATGCTACATACTTGACTATACCCAAAAGATGGAGAAGCCATACAAATCTACTAACAGTAAACTGTGCCCTCAGAAAAGAAGCAGAAGACCATCCAAGGGATGGACATGCTTGAATCTTGGACTTGGCGGGGAGGAGGGAGGCAAGGGCAATATATATAACCTAAACATCTGTACCCCCATAATATGCTGAAATAAAAAAAAAAAAGAAAAGAAGCAGAAGGAATCCTCTGGCTCCCATTAGCCTGAAGTGTGAGATTATACCAGTTCCCAACCTTTTCCTCACCTGCAAAAGGAAGGATGTGAAATTCAGGTTACCTCTAAGAGGAGAGAAGGTAGTAAGACCAGGGAGAAGTCTATGAGGGTATTCACCTGTGTTGTTAATTTTTACTGCTTAAGTTGGGTGATGGGTAGGTAGGTTTTGTTATATTATTCTTAATACATTCTGTATGACTGAAATATTTCCTATAAATTTATTAATAATGCACTCAGAATGAGTGCTCATGTTCTTTGATCCCACAAAGGTATCTAACAGCTGCCCCACTGCCACTGCAGAATTCCTCCTTGCCCTAATGTCTCAGCTCCAACACCCTTCTGAGGGAAGGCGAGAGGTGGGACATCCTCTCCTCAGCACCCTAACTTTAGAGTGTGGCACCTCTGTTCAGGCTCAGGAGAAATAGCATTGGTCTGACTGTATCTGACCACCACACCCCAAACACGATCCCACAGTTGGGCCAAGAGTCAACCTGTCCCTCACTCATGTGAAGTTTTTCCTTAACAATTTAGAAACTTGGTTTAGACATGTAAGAAACCCATATCATTTGGATTCAACTTTAAAAGATGAGATTATTAAATGCTAGGAATTTCAAAATTCCTTACAAGTGACATAAGATCTCTTACTGAAGACATTAAGTGGGGTGACTCACTGAAGATTCACCTGTGTTTTATTTTTTGCCGGTTTTGTAACAAGACATCAGCAAATTCCCTTGTTCAACCTTGGGAAGGAAGTTTATAAGAAAGGAATGGAAGTACAACCTCCCTCCCTCCATCCAGCCCCTGCCCCAGGGCAGAAGGTCTGGATTCTGAGCAAGCTCCTTCAGGGACACTCAGCTGAATATGTTTGACCGAAAGGAAAACTGGCTCCACTGAGCTTTCATTTTCTATTTCAGGTCTTCCTTTCTCTCACTTTTAGTTAGTCCTCCAAAGAAGAAATCGATGTTCCTGAAACAAACTTGTTTCTAGTACTTCTTCTCAAATATTCACTCACTTATTTGAAGGTCTCACATGTCTGAAGG
Organism: Propithecus perrieri; assembly: GCA_963574695.1. Classification (NCBI taxonomy): domain Eukaryota; kingdom Metazoa; phylum Chordata; class Mammalia; order Primates; family Indriidae; genus Propithecus; species Propithecus perrieri. The sequence continues at coordinate 6,041 of CAUYRB010095722.1, forward strand.
GATGTTGATCGCAGAGGCGTAAGTATCCCTGGCACACCCACATAGCACTCAGGGTACCCCAAAACCTTTAGGTTTCCAACTTTATAAATCGGAGATTTAAACAGATTCCAAGAAAGAGATTTTACTAATCATTTCAGAACCAAAATATGGTACAGTAACAGAATCATAGGGTTAGAAAGGAATTTGAACATAATTTGGTTCAACCTCCCTCCCAAGCAGGACCCCTTCTAGGGCATCTCCAACAGATGGCCACAGAGGTGCTGCTTAAACACCTCCAGTTACAGGCACACACTATTTTGCAGGGCAGACAGTTTCAATTTTGGACAGAACATCAAGCAAACATTATCCTTCTATTGAACAAGCATCCACACCCTTGTATTATAATTTCCACTCCATCACTGATGGAAAAAAGTGAACAGAGTAGGTCCAAAGGGAGATCCTGCCTCCTGGTACACGAGAGCTCCCTCCAGATAACAATAAATCATTAACGAACGCTTTGGGTTAAGTTTTCCAAGGACCTACAAAGCCTTCTAATAACAGCATCTAACTTTTCTCTATATTGCCCTCAAGGAATTTATAAGAGCCTCTGTCAAAAGTCCTGCTGAAATCCCGATACACTATTTCATCAGCATTCTCCTAATTTCTTTAACACTATTGATTTTAAAAATCCCAAACAAACATAAAAATGACCATTGCTAATAAGGAAAGAGTGATGTGATCTACAAGTGGGAATACACAGCACATTATTTTGAGTAAGGCACTTAGGACTGGAAGAAATGAGAAAGGCCAAAAGGGGAGAATCCTTTCACCTCTTCAGCTCAAAAATAAAGACCTTACATTCAGCCCACATTTTCACCTGGACCCATTTCAGGTGCACTGACAGATTTATGGCCAACCACAGCCAGAGTATAGCTACTGAATTTTTTTTTTTACGTGAATACAGAAAAGAGAGTGGCTTGAAATGACATTCACCATTTCTGTCCTTAACATTTTATGATGTCAAGGAAAACCAAGTCTATTTACTATCTGAACTACTAACATACACTTAAATTGGCATTTATACTTAGGCACTACTGTAAAGGAATTATATTCCCTTTTTCATTATTGACACGCTTTACAAGAACCTTGAAAACATAAATTGTACAAAATTTAGGCTTAGTTCATCTTCATGCAGATGTTTTCTTTGACAGAAGAAATGCTACTAAAATGGAATCTCATCAATCAACCCACAGCCTACAATTCTCCCTCTAGAATTCTCTTAAAGCAGAGTAAAGAAGTGGTTCTTTCTCCTAATACCTAAGATTGGAAACTCCTAGAGGACAAAGATGGTATCCAACATCTCTCTCACACCTGCTGGCAACGTTTAAACTTTAAGTGAAATGAGATGTTGCCTTGTACTTGTAAAGAGGATTTTAGGCCAAGTGCAGTGGCTTACACTTGTAATCCTAGCACTCTGGGAGGCTGAGGCAGGAGGATAGTTTGAGGTCAGGAGTCCAAGACCAGCCTCAGCAAGAGCAAGACCCCATATCTCTACTAAAAATAGAAAGAAATTAGCTGGACAACCAAAATAGTTGTCTTATGTTCTATGATTCTGTGTATCCATGAGCAATCAGTTGTATTCTTAGCATTTGGCAGGTGCTATGGAGACAGCAGAGTCTCAGTAAGCATTTGATTAATGAAATAATAAATGTACTGAGCAACTCTGGTAAAAGACACAGTGCTGAGTGCAGTCCCTGTCCTCAAGGAACCTACAATATTACTAAGGACATAAGATAACATCTTAAATCAAGGTAGGATATGACGAAACCTCAGAAGAGAGGTACAAATGAAACGCGCTATGGTGACTCAAAGAAATAGATGGTTTAGTAGAGACTATCAGACAATGCTTCATAAAAGAGATGGCATCTGAACTGAAACTTTCAAAAGGAAGAAGGACTTAAAGATGTGAAGGTAGAGAAGGAGGACTGAGCAGAGACGGCAAAGGTGTGGCAGAGGCATATTCCCAGGCGTTTCTTCAAGCATGAAAGACAGCCTGACTTGACAAGCACAGGGCCAGAGTACACAAGGAACAGGAACTACGGCTGAAAAGATAGGTTAATGCTAAGGAGTCAAGAGCACTGGATGAGAAGCTGAGAAGTCTGTGCTTTGCTTTGTGGGCAGTGAGGAGCCCTTGAAGTTTCATGCATGAGAGAGAAGGGATAATAGCACAGAGTCCTGCTTTGGGCATATGAATCTGGCAGTTCTGTAGGATACAAAGGATCTCACACATGGAAAATGCCAAGCATGGACCTGGGACACAGAATGATACTCAACAAAAGGTGCTTCCCTCTGAGACAGAATGAGCAATGAGGCAATGGCCCGAGATATGAGAGAAGAGCTGGAATCAGAGCACAGATGTTGGAGTCAGATAGAACACTTCTTCCTCTGAGATGGACAGGAAGGAAGAGAGAAGATGAGAATGCAATAAAAACATGAATGTTCAGGGAAGTTATATCGGGTGGTCAATACTCTCAATACATCAGATAGCTGTCTGCTGAGAAGGAGCTGGGGGTTCCAGGAATGAGCAAAGGAATGGAAATGTCTCACTTCTCAAGTCCTAAATCAGTACCTGAGTTTTAGTTTTGTAGTCAGTTGACTGGGCCCTATTACCCAAAAAAGACCTCAGGCACAGAACCAACGGAAAGGTGAAAGTCGAAATCAAGAAAAAGGAGAGAGAAATCACAGAGAAAGAAGGAACTAAGGCCAACGACAACCTTGGACAAGACTCACAGTTAGTCACTGGCAAGAGGAAGCAGCAGGAAGAGAAGCAGTCAAAAGCACTGGAGGAGAATGAGGATAAAATTATGTTATGGAACCTAATGGAAAAGAGAGTGTTAATAAATCAGCCATCTTTTCTATGCTCACTGTCAGTTTTAATGACTTGATGAATATGATACTGAGATACAGTCACATGCCAAAAAACAACCAAACCCTTCGAGTCTCTCATATTGAATTTTATGATTACTATATAATGACCTGAGTTCAAATGTGGGCAAAACAAAAAAAAAACAAAATGCTGATCAAAATAATCTCTTTTTTTATCCTCAATCATACCTTCCCCAAAATAATATTTTAACCCACAGGTCTCCCATTAAGAAGGCTAAGAACAAGAATCAGAAAAAGCACCTGGTGATTTTGGGGATTGTTTTTCAGTTTATTTTTACATTGTACCTTATGATTTTTAAGCAAAATAGTTGGAATGAAAGCTACCACAAATATCTATCATTCATTTCTTCCTTCCTCTTATGACATAGATTCTTTTTTTTTTTTTTTTTTGAGACAGAGTCTCACTCTTTTGCCTGGAGTAGAGTGCCGTGGCGTCAGCCTAGCTCACAGCAACCTCAAACTCCTGGGCTCAAGCGATCCTTCTGCCTCAGCCTCCCAAGTAGCTGCGACTACAGGCATGTGCCACCATGCCCGGCTAATTTTTTCTATATATTTTTAGTTGTCCGATTAATTTCTTTCTATTTTTAGTAGAGACGGGGTCTCGCTCTTGCTCAGGCTGGTCTCGAATTCCCGAGCTCAAACAATCCGCCCGCCTCGGCCTCCCAGAGTGCTAGGATTACAGGCATGAGCCACCACGCCCAGCCTTATAACATTTTTTGAAGTAGGAAATAATATACATTTTTCTATTGTATGATTTTTGATTGATTTTATAGTAGCTTTCTAAGAAAATTGGCCATTTGTGATAAAAGTTGTAAATGTATGTTCTCAGTTTGTTATGTTTCTGCCATTTAGATTTTTTTATAAATGTAGTCAACTTTTTCATCTTTTCTTTTATAGCTTTAGGGTAATATATCTTAATTATAAAAATTTTCCCACTATACATAATTCTCTCATTTTCTTTTTGTGGTATTTTAATGATTTCATTTTTTTCTCCACTTTAATATTTTATCCATTTTATACTTATGCTGATTTAGAGTATTAGTAACAACTTAGACTTTTTCAGATGGCTACTTAGTTATCCAACACCACCTTTTTAATTGTCCATCTTTTCCCTACTACTATGTATTTGTTTATATTTGTGCATTTTCTATTGTTACATCAATAGCTTTTCCTTTATCAGCATCAGATTGCTGTAATTATTTAGGTTTTATAGTATGTTTCCATATCTGTTAGGCTAATTCCTCCTTCTTACTTTTTTCAAAAATTTTCTGACTATTCTGCCTTGTTTATTATATCATGAGCTTATAATCCCTTTGTCTAGTTGTAAGAATAAAATCCTATTGGTATTTTTATTGGATTCATTACATAGAGAATTTGAAGAATTTACATCTTTTTGGCATTTAGTCTCCCTATCCTACATATTATACCTTTCCATTTGCTTATGCCTTCTTTTGTCCTGAGGGCTATTTTAAGGTTTTGTGCCTATAGAATTTACATGTTTCTTGTTTCCCAATTTATTTCTCTTGTGTATCTTCTAATACAGTTAGTTAGTCCAACAGACTATTCCAATATATTGCTTTGGTAATGATGGTCTCCTTCCCTTGTATCTCTCTGTCAGTGGGAATCTTTTCCAGGGTTTTCCCATTAAGCATGGGTTCCCAGGGAAGGCATTTCTGGAGGGGGTACATTTAAGCTGAGAACTGAGTGACAAAAAGGAGCCAAGTATTCAAAGGAAAAACCCCCAGGAATGCAGCAAATAGCATTCCTAAGCAGAGAAAACAGCAAGTACAAAGGTCTTGGGTCAAGGAAGAGGGTACTTTTATCTTTTTAACACTCTAAGAAGAATCCATTGAAATTGATGAGGTAGGGATGGAACTAGGGAAGGATAAAGAGATAAGCAGAAACCAGATTAGGAATGGTTCTGCAGGCCTAGTGAGGAGTTGCGATTTTATTCCTGAGTAACATAAGCCTTCGACCTATTTTAAATAGGGGTACATTATCTGGTTTATGATTTATAAATAGTATTTGAAGAATTAATTCATAAAATTTGTGTTGGTTATCTGTTGCTGCTTGACAAATCACCCCATAATTTAGCAGCTTTTTCTTTTTTTTTTTTGAGACAGTCTCACTCTGTTGCCCGTGCTAGAGTGCCCTGGCAACAGCAACCTCAAACTCCTGGGCTCAAGCGATCCTCCTGCCTCAGCCTCCCGATTTGCTGGGACTACAGGTGCACGCTACCATGCCTGGCTAAATTTTTCTATTTTTAGTAGAGACAGGGTATCACTCTTACTCAGGCTGGTCTTGAACTTCTGATCTCAAGCGATCCTCCAATCTCGGCCTCCCAGAGCGTTAGGATTACAGATGTGAGCCACCACGCCTGCCCTCTTCTCTCTTCTCTTCTATTCTCTTCTCCTTTCTTTTCTTTTCTTTCCTTATCTTTTCTTTTCTTTTCGAGACAGAGTCTCATTCCGTTGCCCGGGCTGGAGTACAGTGGCATGATCATAGCTCACTGCAGCCTTGAACTCCTGGGCTCTGGTGATTCTCCTGCCTTAGCTTCTGCAGTAATTGGGACTATAGACACATGCCACTGCACCAGGCTAATTTTTTTATTTTTTATTTTTTGTAGAGACAGGGTCTCACTATGTTGCCCAGACTAGTCTTGAACTCCTGGCCTCGAGTGATCCTCCCTCCTTGGCCTCCCAGAGTGCTGGGATTACAGGCATCAGCCACTGCACCTAGCCAAAATTTAAAAGCTTTGAACAACAAACAGGTATTATCTTGTAGTTTTTGTGGGTTAGAAATCTAAAAGCAGTTTAGCATGGTGCTTCTGGCATAGGGTTTCATGAGGTTGCAGTCATTTGAAAACTTGATTGGAGGAGAGTGTGTGGCCAGTGGATCCATTTCCAAACTTTCCTATTGGAGGCCTCAGTTCTTCATCTTAAATGTTCTCGTAACATGTCAGTTTGGTTTTCCTTAGTGTGAATGAATCAAGAGAGCAAGGAGGAAGTTTCAGTGCCTCTTATGACCTAACCTTGTAAATTGCTACATGGGTCAGCCCTTTGCTGTGTAGGAGGTGACTAGGCAAGGGCTTGAATTTAAGGAGATGGTGATCATAGGGGACATCCTAGAGTCTGGCTACAACAAAATTAAACATCCATTCTTCACCAAAAATAACATCAATACGTTTAATAATCAGTAGCAATAATATCAATGTTAAAGACACTACATTCGTGTAGTAGAGTATATCTACCTTAGCCATTTTTTCTCTAAAGGAATAATGCTTTAATTTGTGAATCTTTAGTCGCAAAATTATGCTATTAAACATTAACATTTCATTATGGAATATATAAACAGAAAAGTTTATAACAAATGTACAGTTTGCCTATAAAGTGAATGCTTATGAAAAACTGCCCAGGCCAAAAACAGAATATCACCTCAGGAGTTTGAGGCCAGGAGTTTGAAGCCAAAGCGCACTATAATCATGCCTGTGAATGACTAGCCACTGCACTCCAATCTGTGCAACATAGTAAGACCCCATCTCTGCAAATAAAAAGAAGAACATCACTAGATTCTCAAAAACCCCAATCATAAACTTTCTTTCCTGGCTTTGCAGCAATAATGTTCTTGCTCTCTACCCTCCCTCTCCTGCCCAACTCATATATTTCTTTCTTTTTTTTTTTTTATTTTTTAAATACATGTCATCCTTGCACAGGGGCCATGCTAATCTTCTCTATATCATTCCAATTTTAGTATGTGTGCTGCCGAAGCGAGCACCAAAGTTATGTATTTCTTTTTTTTTTTTTTTTGAGACAGAGTCTCACTCTACTGCCCTGAGTAGAGTGCCATGGTGTCAGCTTAGCTCACAGCAACCTCAAACTCCTGGGCTCAAGCGATCCTCCTGCCTCAGCCTCCCGAGTAGCTGGGACTACAGGCATGCGCCACCATGCCCGGATAATTTTTTCTATATATTTTTAG
>CAUYRB010095729.1:0-42870 GCA_963574695.1 Propithecus perrieri
CATTGGTTTTATTATGAAGATCAGAATAGAATATTTAAGACATGTTCAATACCATGCTGTTTCGGTTACTATAGCCTTGTAGTGTAGTTTGAAGTCTGGTAATGAGATGCCTCTGGATTAGTCCTTTTTGTTTAAGATTGCTTTGGCTATTCAGGCTCTTTTCTGGTTCCAAAAGAAGGGTAGAATTTTTTCTAGATCAAAATACGTTTTCTAGATCAAAATACATTGGTATTTTGATGGGGATTACATTGACTCTGTAAATCACTTTGAGAAGTATGGACATTTTAATAACGTTGATTCTACTGATCCATGAGCATGATACATTTTTCCATTTGTTTGTGTCATTTGTGATTTCTTTCCTCAGTGTTTCATAGTTCTCTTTGCAGAGATCTTTCAACTTCTTGGTGAAAGTATATTCCTAGGTATTTTATTTTCTTTGTAGCCATTGTGAATGGTATTTAGTCTTTGATTTGACTCTCAGCTTGACTGTTAATGGTATCTAGATATGCTACTAATTTGTGTACATTGATTTTGTAACCTGAGACTATGCTGAATTTATTTATCAATTCCAGGAGTCTCTCGTTGGAGTCTTTGGTATTTTCTAGATATAAGATCCTATTGTCAGCAAAAGCAATAGTTCGACTTCCTCTTTCTTGATTTTGATACCCTGTATTTTTTTCTCTACCTGATTGCTCTGGCTAGGACTTCTAGCACTATGTTTAATAGAAGTGGTGACAGTGGGCATCCTTGTCTTGTTCCAGTTCTTAGTGGGAATGCTTTCAACTTTTCCCCATTCAGTATGATGTCGGTTGTGGGTTTGTCATATATGCCTTTTATAATCTTGAGATCTATTCTTTCTATGCCTATTTTTGTGAGGGTTTTTATCATGAAAGCGTGCTGAATTTTGTAGAATGTTTTTTCTGCATCTATTGAGGCAATCATATTGTCTTTGTTTTTGCTTCTGTTTATGTGGCGAATCACATTTATTGATTAACGTATTTTGAACCATCTTTTCTTCTCTGGGATGAAGCCCACTGTCATGGGGTCATGAGGAATAATTTTTTGGATGTGCTTTTGAATTCAGTTTACTAGTATTTTATTGAGGATTTTTTAAATCTATATCCATAAGGGATATTGGTAGGTAGTTTCCTTTTTTGCTGTGCCCTTTCCTGGCTTTGGTATCAAGGTGATACTGGCTTCATAGAATGAGTTGGGGAGGATTCCTTCTTTCTCTATGTTATGAAATAATTTCTGCAGTATAGGTACCAGCTCTTCTTTGTAGGCTTGCTAAAATTCAGCTGTGAATCCATCTGGTCTGGGGATTTTTTGTTGTTGTTGTTGGAAGATTTTTTTTGATTGCTTCAATCTCGTTGCTCATTATTGGTCTGTTCAGGAATTCTATATCTTCCAGACTGCATCTTGGGATGTTGTATGTTCCAGGAATTTGTCCCTTTCCTCAGTGTTGTCTAGTTTATGTGTATAGAGATTTTCAGTTTTCATGGATTATGTTTGTATTTCTGTGATATTACTTGTAATATCTCCTTTTTCATTTCTAATTGAGCTTATTTGGGTCCTTTCTCTTCTATTCCTGATTAATCTAGCAAGAGGTCTACAGATTTTGTTTATCTTTTCAAAGAACCAACTTTTTCTTTAATTAATCCTTTGTATTGTGTTTTGGTTTATTTCCCATTTCATTTAGTTCTGCTCTGAGTTTAGTCATTTTGTTTTCTTCTGCTGGTTTTGGGTTTAGTTTTGTCTTCCTTTTCTATTTCCTTGAGACATGTCATTAGATTGTTAATTTGTGATCATTTTGTCTTTTTGATGTATTTAAGGCTTTGAATTTTCCCCTTCAGACTGTTTTGCTGAATCCTATAGACTTTGGTAGCTTGTGTCTCCTTTGTCCTTCGGTCTTTTGATTTCCATCTTAATTTCATTATTGACCCACTAATTGTTCAGAAGAATGTTGTTTAATTTCCATCACTTTGTGTAGAATTGATTGTTTCTTTTGAAGTTGTTTTATAGGTTTATTACACTGTGGTCTGAGAAGATAAATGGTATTTCTGTTTTTTTTTTTTTTTTAATTTGTTGAGATATGTTTTGTGGCCTAAGATATGATCAATATTGGAGAATGTTGCATCAACTGATGAGAAGAATGTATATATGCACTCAAAAGAAAAATAAAAATTTACTAAGAAAGAACAGGAAATTGTGAAAATGTAAAATATAGAAGGAGAGCTTTTAATTATAGAGTAGAAACTGCAGAAGTTTCAGGTGGGATCAAGGAGGAGAGGATGGGTATATTCACACCTAACGGGTATGGTGTGCACCATTTAGGGGATGGACACGCTAAAGCTTAAAAGCTCTGACTCAGGTGGGACAAAGGCAATATATGTAACCTAAACATTTGTACCTCCATAGTGTGCTGAAATAAAAAAATGCAATATGACATTGGCTAATATTTTAATTTATAAAAAGAATGAGAAAATAATTGTGAATAAGAGCATGATAAAAATTTTTGTAACTTATTTCTACTTTTTCCCATCAGCCAGTTTTGTGTAGAGATTTTTTTCGTAACTATCTGTAATGTTTAAATATGGATAATTTAAATTTTAAAATTTCATTATTGACAAGAGTTGTTTATCATAGTTACTATTTAAGCTTTGCTTCAAAAAATTGCAATCTAATTAAGAACACAAAAACACACACATATAGTCCATAAACGATGTGTGTGTATGGGTGACATTTGAAAGTTTTGAAAAGTGTGATATACCTAATATGATGTTTTAGGATTATGCAAATATAGGGAACATTAAGAATCAAGGAGGCACTGAATAGTAATATTAATATCTTGGAAAGAGAGAGATTTATAGCCCAAGCATAAGATGATGAGAGTATCTTTTAGGCTTTTTGTATTGGAGATACTAGGGATGGAGAATAACAAATTTTTCAGTTAGAAAAGCAGGAGAAACTGTAGCCCTGAGACTTTTAGATAGGGTGCAAATGCACTGGGAGGTCAAGAATAACAAGAACTATTGTGGCTGAAAACTTAGAAATTAGGTATATTAAACTTTGGAACTAGATGCTCAACAGAGTTATTCACTGTAATTCTGTTTTGTTCCAAATATACTGCACTTAATAATTTATTCTCTAAACTCATGGAGAAAATATCCTCTGTTTTTTACCATTTATATGATCTGACTGCCTTTCCATGGGTCAGAACCAAGTTGAATAGCAGCTATCATCTTGCTTTCTAAAAGAAGAAAATTATTTTTTGAGTTTCTATAAAAATGACATGCCCCTTCAATATTTTGTATCTTCCCCATTGTCTTTATATCATCAAATATGTCGTTTTTTATAGTGAAGGAGTAGAAGGGGCTTTATATCAGATTGAAATAACCTTTGCATTTATAACTAGAACAAGATTTTTGTATTCTATATTTTTGTATTGTTCGCAACTCAAACCCATCTGTTTTAACTTTAGAGAATGTCCAATTATTTAGCATTAGTGAAAACCTTATGCTACAGGAAGAGCCAAATATGTTTATATCAAATGTCAGTATAATTAAGACATATTTAATTTCTAAACAAATACTTCCTGTGGAGTATTAAAATAGTAGCAAAAATATTGTATCAGTATTTTTTAGCCTTAATTTTTAAATATCTATGTGTCAGGGAATAGGATAAGAAATATTAATAGGTAACAGGCATATTATGTTGATCAACACAATAAGAGTTCTGCCAAATCCCTTAATATACATTCAGAGTAATACAAATGCACAAAATATATATTTCCGTACTCGAGTTTTTTCAAGAAGAATGAAATCCAATGATGTAATTTTGTTTTACTGCTTCCTTTTATGGCAAAATGTCTTCTCTTAAAAGCCAATAAATAGGTTATACTTAAATTATTGTTCAAAAATTACCTTTTAAATGACTTTTGTTTACTTTAATTTGTGATTTCATTTTGATAGATTTTTACTGTATTTCAGAAAATTGTTTTTGTTCTCCACTTGAATCTAGGACACTTTACACAATTCTGAGGTGTGAGTTTCTTAGCAACAGGAAAAATGGGCAGCATCATGAAGCTAATTTTAGTTTCTGAATTAAGCATATCAAATAAACCTTTTATTTAATTTCCTACATATAACTTGGTTTAGGTACAACAATGGATCTAGAGAAAAAGGTAACCCCAATGGCTTTGATCTGGAAGAAAGCCCTACAGGTGTCTCTGCTTGCTGAGGTGTTTCATGTTAACAAGTACAGGTCATTACTGTGGCTAAAGCCTTCTGTTATGAAGTAAGATTGTCATTAACTGGAAAACCATTTGGGACAAAAATAATTTATGCCCTCTAAGCCTTAGTTTACTTATTTGCAAATGATAGATTATAATAATATTATCAGTTACATTACATGACATAATAAGGATAAGGTACTTCAAAGTGACTGGATTATATTTAGATTTGAATCATTTGCATCATTATTATTTATCTAAGATTTATATCAGAGACTTCTAAATTCTCATAGCCATAGGTTGTCACAAAAATCTGTGGATAGCTACTCCGTCGTCAACGTCTTTCATGCTATGCTAATGTGTCTATGTTCGACTTCTGGTTTTGCAATGCTGTTCAACCGCTAAACTCCATGATTATTATTTGAGCACACACAATGTGCCAGAAATTCTTCTAGACACAGCAGTTATGTCTGAAATAAATCAAATTTTCTTATTTCTTGGGGATCCTGGGCAGGAAGTGGCAAGGGGCATATAACTAGTATTAGTATCCAGCAGATATTTATTAATATGGCAACAGATTGAAAAGTTGACAACTTAAAAATACAGAGGAAACAATTTGTGCATACTCAAAGCAGAGCTTAGAGCTATGTCTTAGCTTCATGTACTGATAAATATTTACCTAATTTGGATGTGTAGGAAATATAAGCAAAAGAATTTCAATGCCATAAATCTTTGAAGAGGTTCATCGTTCTTAGGACAACCTAATGGATTTGTGTATTGAGTTAATCATTACTTAGTTAAGATTTCATATTTTGTGCTGTAAGTCAATTTAAATGGCATTCACAATTGGATTTAACTCTAGGAACATATTGAAAGTGGCTGAGACGCAGTAGAATAAATGTCAAACAAGCATAGTTGATATATATAAAATGGAACATTAAAGAGTTTTTTGGATACTGAATTATATTGAGATTTTCATTTTTTATGCTTATATTCATCTGTTTAGTAATTCTTTAATTTAAAAAGTAGCAATTAAATTTAGATCAAAAATGTTTCTGTTTCCTTGTTTTATATTTATTTGTACTTTATTTTGTTATTCATGCTTCATTAGAATTAAAGCCATTAAATATTAATCATCAATTTATACAATTTACAAATTGAAAACTTGCAAATTAGTAGTGTTCAATCACACAGAATTTATTCTTGGTTTCTTATACTTCTTCAATGTGTGGTCACCTATTTAGAAAATATGTTTTTAATTCATATCATGATTAGGAGTATTTCCGGTAGGCAGGTTCTTCACCAAGCAGATTTATTCACTTAACAAATGTATATTCTAGCAAATGTTATGTTAAGGGAGAACTGCTCAGCCAGGAGATACCAAAAAAGAGAAAAAATGTGTCCTATATAGATTCTTGGCAGGTAGATTTCCCTTTATCACAAAGTCAAGATGAATTTTGAGTCAAGAAACTTAGATATAAATAAAATTAGATACAGATGTAATTCTCCTCCATGTATGTATGTAAGTCAAACAAATTGGATATTTTCAAACCAAGCATTTAAAATGGGGAATTAGTGTATTTATTGTGTATAGTGGGCAAAGAAAAGAAACGTACGTAGTCTGTTTTAGCCTCATGGTAGAGAAATCTTACCATGTCGTTGATATTCCTAGAGGAATAAGATCGGCAACAAATATCATGACAGTGACTCTGCTTGGATCTTGATTTGAGTGCTTCTCAGAGCCATCTTTAGCTGTTAGTCCAGGGGTATGGAAGACACTGCCGTTTGTCAACTGAATATCCATCTCTGTCTCTTGTCTGTCTTACCAACATTGTTCCCACTTGTAAGACTACATTTCCTGCCTCACTGCAGCAGCCAGTGAGATGTAAGTGGCTAATGGTGGGTAGGCTCCTAAAAGAGCAAAAGCTTAGCTGGAAGTGTCTTCCACGTTGCCTCTTTCTATGCTCCTAAAATGTTGGCCCAGCAGATACCTTATGATAATCTAATGCCCTTGGTGAGGAAGCCATACACTAAGAATGGCAGAATAAAAAGAAGATACCTGTGTCCCTGGTGATTTCTAGAGTGGTTCCAACAGCCCTCAATGTCCTATCTTCAAATTAATTTTACATAAGAAAAAACGAACCTATAACATATAGAAATTACTGAGCTAGGGTGTCTCATATTAGCAGGGAAATATGATTCCCAACTGATACACAGAAAAAGCACAAGGATTATTCATTCACTCTCAAAGCATTACTAATTATGTAAATAAGAAAACTGCACCAAAGCAGACATGCCACTTAACTGCGCTCAATACACTCGACTCAGGTAGAGAAAACTTTGATTATACAACTTTAGCCTAGATGCAAGAAGGATATTTTGTAGTCTGGAGAAACATACATTATTTTTGTTTAAAATGAAAATAGAATTATTTTTAACAGAAAAATAATACATGATTATTTTAAAGATTTTAAAATTAAAAAAAAATACAAACCACCCATAATCCTAATATTCATATATATTAATAATTTCTGTTAATATATTTTTCAGATATTTATTTCATGTACTTTTTGGACATGAATTATTTATAAATTGACTTTCTTAACAATATAACATAGACTTTTTTGGGTCAATGAATAGAGGTGGTATATTAGTTTCTTGTGACTGATGTAACATATTACCACAATCTTGGTGGATTATAACAATAGAAATATATTCTCTTACAGTACTGGAGGCCAGATGGGGTCCAAAATCAGTATCACTAGACTGAAATCAAGGTGTTGGCAGAGCTGTGCTACCCGAAGTGGTTCTATGAGAGAATCTATTACTTGCTTATTCCAGTTTCTGGTGGCTTCCAGCATTTCTTGGCTTGTGGCCTCATCATTCAAATCTCTGCCTACATGGTAACATTACCTTCTCTTCTATCTGCCTCTCTTATAAGGATACTGTGATTGAATTTACACCCCAGTTTGATAATCCAGGATAATCTCTCCACATCAGAATCCTTAACTTAATACCTGCAAAGATACTTTTTCTTTGTAAGTTAATTTTTACAGGTTCCAGGGATTAGAGCCTGATATCTTTGAGTGGCCTCTATAGGTGGCATCATCATTTTAAGTAGCTGCATGATATCTTACATGTGTATATATAATGTCTAATTCTACCATTCCCCTAGGTTAGTCATTTAAGTCACTTTCACTTTTTAGTTAATATAAATGAAATAAACATATATTTCTTTCTTTTTACTAAATTCCAAGAAATGGATTTGTTTTGTCAAAGGATTTGAACATCAAAAATGCCAAAACACATTGTCAAAAAGACCTTTAAAAAAGTTATTACTGTACATTCAGCAGTGGGGTAGACTTCTTAATTTTATTAATCCCATACAGCAAAATATTTCATTCAATTTTTTCATTAGTAAAGTTGAATATATTTCTTTTTTACTTTTCTTTCTTTCTTTTTTTTTTTTTTGAAAGTTACCAATAGGCATTTTTTACCTATTCTACTATGGGGTTGTTGAAATTTAACTTAATTGTAACACCACTTATAACATCAGGTATACTAATTCTCTTTTGGTTTTATATATATATACATATATAAATTTATGATATATATGCCATAAGAATCTTCTCTTAGTTTGTTTTTTGACATTGTCAACCATCTTTTATTTATAGTATATGATTTTTTATTTCCATTACTACAAGATTTTAGAAATAAACATCTATATTTTATATAACAATTAAAATCTTCCACGTATTTAGGTGTTTTATTATCAAGTAATGTGGTAAAGGAACCTCACCCCGTCTCACAATTTCCCCCACTCCTTATTAACTTTTTATTCTTTTTGTTTTCCTGTTGATTATTTTTTCACTGAATTCTGCTATTTCAGGTATCACAAAGTCAAGGTGCTTGCCAGTGTTATTTCATCGATAATCAATCCTAGATTGCCTGGATGAAGCAGGGGTGGGGGAGCGTGTGGACACAGGGTAGTGGAAGCAGTGGCTTGGGGCAGTGTGGTCCGAAGGAAAGACGCTGGGGTCTCACAACTCTAGAAACATAATTTCCACCGAGCTCGATTTCCCACGTATCTGGTCTTTCTGCGAGCAAAATGACTCAGTACCCCTATGTCCCTTCAAGCATTTGGGTCTTAACTGCCTCCCACTTCACTAAACTGGTTTTTAATACATCTGCTTTCCAAATTCCAAATTGTGTTTTGCAATTTATTTGGTCTCCTGTGCTTTTGCTCTCTCTCTTTCACCTTGTAAATTTATACCTTTTTAAAATTCTTGCCATCATTTTAGTAAAATGTTGGTAGGGAGAAAAATGGACACTTGTTCAATAGTCTGTATTTCCCACGAGCCTCCGTTTTAAAAAAAAAAATCACTTCAGACAATTTTTTCTTTTGATTTTAAAAATTATATTTAATAGGAGTAAAATTACACAAACTTTTACAAACATTACTAAATGTCGCCTGCTGTATCACAACATTTGTAGACTAAGACAATTAGGAGAATCTTAGTTTGTACAGTGGCCTATTTTCTTTCCTTTCTCTTGAATTCCTAGTGTTGCTTTTTCCTGCCTGGTTTAAGAAACCCTTCACAAACGTAAAGTGGTGAATATATTCTTCCTATTATCTTCTAACATCTTTATTTTCACAATCAAGTGATGAGTGCGTGTGATCGTTGCTTGTGGTGTGAGGTAGTCACTCGATTCTTAATGGATATCCAGTTTTCCTGTACCAATTGATAAGATCATCCTTTCCATTCTGCTTCCTAGTGCCACCTCTGACATATATCAAGGGCTTGTTAATGCGTGGTGTGTTTCTGGACTCTGTATTCTGTGTTCATGGTCCATATATCTATCCTTAAACCAATAATATGCCTACTTAATTACTAAAGAGCTAAAAGGAGTCTAGATATTTGGTAAGACATATCTTCCCACCTGCTTCTTTATCAAAAGTCTCTTAGATTTTACGGGTCTTTTGCCTTTCTATGAAATGTTAAAATGAGCTTTAAAGTGTCTTCAAAAAATCTGTTGGGATTTTAATTGGAATTGCATTAAACTCATAATTGTTTTAGGGAGGAATTGACATCTTTGCAATATTGAGTTTTCTAGTCTAAGTATTTTAATTAGACTTCTGCTCCAACTATTTCACTGAAATAACTTGTTAAAGTCATCGAAAACTTTCCTCTTAATATATTCAATGATTGCTTCTCTGTCTTCTTTTTCCTTTACCTTTAGTGGAATTAGACTCTGTGAATAGACCGTCTTTCTTGAAATATTGCTTCACTTGTTATTTAGGACAATATATTCTGTTGGCTTTTCTTCTAAAACTAGCTAATATTCTTTGCTTATTCCTTATCCTGTTTCTGACCTCTAAATCTTGGAATTTCCTGGAGATCCCTTTTCTATTTTTTTCCTGTTTTATATTCTTGTATGCTCTATAGCTTATTTCAACCAATTTGAATATTAGTGTATGCTCCTATATACTGATGTCATCCAAAATTATAACTCAACCTCAAACTCTCCGCTAAGTGCCAAATATTTTCTTACATCTCTGTTTATATTTGTAACAAACCCCCTAAACTTCACATGTTCACAACAGAGTGCTTGATTTCCTCTACTGAAGAAACGAAACAAAATAAAAATGCCCTGCCACTCAATTTCCATATCTTAGTGACAGGCAATAATACTACTTATCTAGTTGTTCAGACCAAGAATCTTGGAGCAATACTCTTCCTTGACTCTCATATCTGATCCACCAGCAAAGTAATACGGGCTTAACTTTTATACTATACCTAGGGCTTAGCTACTTTCTCCCCGTTTCCAACACTAATAACCTAGTCCTGGTCATCATCTTTTCTCACTTCTTCAATCTATTGTCAACAAGTGGAGAAATCAGAAAGAAAGAATGAAATAACAAAAGAAGGAAGAATGGGAGAAAGAAGGAGAGGAAGGAAAGAACGAAGGAAGGGGAAGAGGGAAGGGGGAGAAAGGAATGCAGGGGGAGGGAGAAAGTAAATAAGTCTTGCCATTTCCTGCTTAAAACATTCTAATAGTTTCCCTTACCTGGCTCAACATGCCTTATGAGATGTTGGCTCCTGCCTGCCTCCCTGGTCTCATTTTCTATAGCTCTTTCTCATGCATTACTCTCCACCACAAAGGGCCAGATTTTTTTTTCCTGGATATGCCCAGCTTATTCTTTTTCAGCCCTTTATAGAAGCATTTCACTCTTAACTTGTTCAATTCTTCATATGATCTGCTTCTTCCCATGATTCTGGCAGACAACTGGTGCTGCATAAGAATGCATTGCATGAATGATGTTTAGTGTAATTCTCAGTTTCTATTTTCCTAAAGTGTGATACTCACATCAACTTTCTTTAGGAAATGCTTAGTTAAAGGGAGATTACTTGAAATTTCTTCTGTCAAGAATGATCAATTTGTAAAATAGAATGCCAATGTTAATGAATCCATGAAGGGTTTTTTTCCTGGTCTGTATCGCTCAATGCACAGAAAGCTAATGACTGAGACAGCAAGGATTATCAAGGAAGAAAGGAAGTTAATTGTGGAGGATGTCAACCAAGAGGTGGGAGGACTGCCTCAAATTCACCTCCCTGACTGATGGGATCAGGGTTTTTTCTGATCCCTTTATGCGTCATTGAATGACTCATGAAGTGAGCGTCATGGCATGTTTGTGGTGGAGTGCAAGGCACACAAGTGCAGTGAGAAATCAATGCTGGCATATACATCACATGATCAAAAAATGGCAGAAAAGCCCCTCCCAGGATGGAGCTTTTAGTGGTATAACGATCTATGGGTTAATATTGGTCATCCTTTTGGCCTTGTGCTCACGCAGGTTGTGGAATGTGGGTTGCTGAAGCAGGTCCGTGGGCAAGATTTGTGGTGGAATGCCAATTATCTTGACTTCTGTGAGCAATTGGGGAGTGTAAGGCCTTGTGATTATCTTGTTACTGCAAGGAGGGTCGATCACTTCTGGAAAACAATTCAAAAGGGAAGGGATAAATGAAAATGAAAATTATGAAGTTCTGATCAGCAAATCTTACCGGCCTGGAAACTTGAAACTTAAAAGAACTTCAAAAGGGTCTTTTGTTCATGGAACTGGTTACACCAATTTCACTTTCTGAAAAAATTTTACTCTTTTTTTTAAAATACGCAATATATGAAAAATCATTAGGTCAAGAAAAAAGAAGCTAAAATATAAGACTTTAATTTTGAGGGGCATATAGATCGAGAAATTCAAAGACAATGAGATTTTGCTTTTCTATAAACTATGTTGTGTTCATAGTAATATTGTTTAATCTATAGACATTCATGTTATCTTAAAAAAGAGTAGAATAAAGACAATAATGCTTTCCCATCTAGTAGAGACTTTCTCAACCTCAGCACTACATTATCGATACTATCAGCCAAAGAATTCTTCACTAAGGATGGCTGTCCTGTGTGTTCTTGCATGAATTGCTGGTCTCTACCTACCAGAAGCCAGTAGCAACAACTCCTTCTACCCCCAAGTTGTTATTATGCAAAAACTTCGCCGGACGCTGTCAAATGTCCCTTGGAAGTGAAATCCCACCACTACCCTGAACCATTAATTTTGTCTAAATAATTTCTTCAGGCCTCTTCCAGTACCAATATTTTACCATTTTAACCCATATGGCTGACAGTTTAACAATTGGAGGTGGATAGACTATCCAATGCTGTTGTGGTGACCAATCTCCAGACACTGCCAAACGTCCTCTGGAGGACAAAATCCTCCTCAGTTGAAAGCCAAGGATCTAATGTATATGCTAGAAAAAGAGTGAAGATACACTGCTTTTAAAAATAAAACGGAAAAGTAAAAATGAAAAAAATGTAAGTTCCATTGACCTATGAATTTTGAAATAATCAGTTATATTAATCTGTTTCTATTATATCCTATGTGAAGTTCTTCAAACAAGAGCTTTTTAGAGCCAAAAGAGACTTTAATTTAGAGAGTATATTTCAGCTCTTATTTTAAAGGTTAAGAAATGGAAACAACAGAAATAAAATGTTTTGTACATTATCCATAATCACGTTGAGAATTATTTTTTTAAAAAATAATTTACATCCAATATAATTGAAAAAGGCAATTTTATTTATAAAAATAAAAAATGTAAAAGAATATATAGACATGGGAAATAACAAACATTGTAATGAAGGGGATCCTAGTATATAACTAACATAATTGTGTGATTAAACTTTCCAGTTTAGTTTGGAAATTCCTTTCAGCTAGGGTACTAAATTCTCATCTAGTGAAAGAACTTCAGGTGCTCACATGATACTGACTTTTTGGTTTTTATTAACACATTCTAAAAGAAATTTGTTACATGTATCTGTATCAAATATATTTTTTATTTTATTATGTACAATATTTGCTCTGAATAAAAACCAAAGTCATAACATTTAAAACATTGCATAAATTTTCAAGAAGTTAAATTAATGATGTTTCTTTTTCAGGTATCAAACTTTAAATAAATTAGTGTTTAAATGCTTTGAATAAATACATTGTGTGGTACATAAACCTTTTTTTCTTGAATATCAGTTCTTTCTGCCAGGATTTAACAAAGAACTGAATAACAGCAGTACCTTCCAGTATAAACTTTCTGGAGAGATCTTGGAGAGCCTGTATAATTTACTGGGTTTATGAGTATTCAATATTTTAGATGTTGTGTATACTGTAGATAGGTTTGATGATCTATTATGTAAGGTCGTAAACCAGAATTTTATTGATTTTATTGATGTCCAGTTAGAAGGAACCCAACCTCCTGTGAGTGTGAGTTGCCTGGCAGAATTAAAGCAGGGTATATATTTTTCCTCAGTAAATTCTCTTGCTGCTATTTTGAGACGTTTTCTATAATGATCACAGAGATTCTGATCAAAAACACTGCATTAATATATAACACAAACCATATTGTACTACTATTTCTGCTAAGCTTGTATTTTCCTACCACTTCAAGAGTCAGAACTATCTGAATGAGTCTCCTGACAGATCAGATTTCAATCAGAAGTGATATAAAATAGAAGGCATTTTAGTCCGGCTTTTCCCTTACTCATTTTTCAAGAATTTGATACGGCTTTTAGATGAGCCGGGATACATCCTGTCCTGCTGTGACATATATCCAGTTAACACATTAGACTGAAATATTGTAAGATCAGTTGTAATCTGACATCTAACTTGACCAAGAAAGAGCTCCCGTAATGTTAATGTGAAACCTTAGATTTTGTACTGATCTCCCCTTCACTTTTAATGCCTTGATTAAAGTGGATTGGCTATTAAAGGTAACTAAATTCATTACTAAATGGAACTGTTTTGTAAATTTTGTATGAACTTTAGAAACATCTGCCAGAGTCAATTATTTCGGATTTAGTAGAGTTGACAGGTAACCCTTTTTCCCTGTAACAGAAAGTAGACAAGAGCACCTATAGCTTTTTTGAAGGGAACTCCTGGTTCGTGATGATAAAACCGTTTTCTCAGCATACAGGATGCTTGCCTATTTTAAATTAAGTGGATATATATCACGGCAGGATAGAATGTATCCCGGTTCATCTAAAAAGTTGTTTCAAGTTCTTGAAAAATAAGTAAGAGAAAAGCTGAACTAAAATGCACTCTATCTTATATCACTCATGATTGAAATCGGATCTGTCAGGGGATTCCTCCAGGGAGTTCTGACTCTTGCAGTGGTATGAAAATGCAAGGTAGACAGAAATAGCATAACGTGATTTGTATTTAGCTTATAAAACATGGTCCATAGCATATTAAAAGATGATGATGGATAAGTGATTACTGTGAAGCTTCTTGTATTAGACTTTGCTGATTTCTCAGCGAAAGGAATGAAAGTAGCCAGTGGAACAGTTGTGCCTAAAAACTGGCAGCACAGAGACTTCGTGATAGAGCTAAGTTATCTGTATATCCAATAACCTGTACCTGTGTGTATTTTTACTTCTGTAACTGTACGTAATGCTAGCAAGTAATGATTTTACAGGACTTAATAGTTTATACTTTACAAAACCTGTTCCAATCTAATCTAGTTACACTGAAGAAATTCATGACTCTTTCTAAAGCAGATGATGACTTGGAAATCATACTTAAAATATACAAATGAAGAAATTGCAAAAGCAGGCTGCCTCAACATCACAAATCATCAAATATTTGTTGAATATTACTAAGCACTGTGTATCATTCTGCTCAAGTAACATGATGAAAAGGACACATTGATCTGGCTGACTAATCTTCAGTCTCACTGCCTGAATATATTTGGACTAATTTCGTTACTTGTCTGTTCTTACACAGTTACTGCAGCATATCTGGCGTGGTAAGGGATGATTGCAAATGAAATCTCCAAATCCACCTCTAGAATCCCAAAAGCTTACACTGAAGAAAAAAACAATGTTATTGCACATTTTTGCTTTATTTTAGAGTGTTAGATCTAGCAATTCCTTTCCTTAAGTTTGAATTCGTTTTCTGACTGTGTCTTGTGTGCTAATGTGATACTGCACTAATTTATATGGTAAGCCTCCAAGCTCCGTTCTCTGTGATCTTGCAGTATCCTTAGAGCTCAAAACTG
Source organism: Propithecus perrieri (assembly GCA_963574695.1). Lineage (NCBI taxonomy): Eukaryota > Metazoa > Chordata > Mammalia > Primates > Indriidae > Propithecus > Propithecus perrieri. The sequence continues at coordinate 14,833 of CAUYRB010095729.1, forward strand.
CTCATCATTATTCATGCTGAAACAGGATGTGCCATGTTTCTGATTCTTTGAAAATATTTCTTATTACTACAAACCAAGAAAATGTGATATAATTAATCCTAAGATTCAGAAACTGTTGATGCAGGGCATGGATGTGGTTTCTAACCACTTTGATAAATTGAAGAACACTCGCTTCCTTTTAGATTAATTTATTTACATATTATATATTTGGTTTCTATATTAGAAATTAACTAACTAATTTCTGTGTGGGAATTTTAAAAGTCTTTGTGGGGAATCATTTCATGACAAGTATTCATTTGTAATTTTTAAATTAACACCATTTTGAAATCTTGGGAATGGTTTGTGAAACTCTATCCTGTACAGTAAAAATCACTACTGTGGAGAAAAAGAGACCCCAGAAAACCTAGAAGGAAACTTGGCTTTAATAAATGCCATCATAAAAGCTGTGTGTATTATTGGGCAAGACGCAATATTTCTGTGCCTTAACTTGCACACCCTTAAAATTGGGTTAATAATTTATCCTCTTTAGCAAACTCATAGGGCTTTTGAAGGACTAAATCACATAATATGTATGAAAGAGCCTGGAAAACTGTAAAGCAATTTTTAAATGTAAGGTAATAATATTGTTAACTGTTTTCCCCCATTGGCTAAATTTCTTCTTTGTTGCTATGCAAATATTAACACATTCTTAGGAATTGCCATTCTTCTCTAAGCAAAGAGAAGTAACTGTGTTAATAAATAACAACATGCTTTATGAAGTTGTGAAACAACAATCACATATTTTTAGCTGGGTTTCATTTTTCTTTTTAAACAAAATTATTCTAGAAAGTGTATCTTTTAATTGAATTTCAGTCTGAGATTATAGACTTTCTTCAATGGATTCATTTTACTTCCTTTAGTGATAACTATTCAAATATGCCACATTGTGCTATGGTGTTAATACTATTATTAATTTTATTTTACTGCAAACTAAAATGATTTTCCACTGGAATTATTATTTGCAAAACCACAGAGACTGCAAAATAACAAGAGATTTGATTTAAAGAGCATGAATTTCAGGGTCTGAGTTTAGTGTTCAAATAATGTGTATGCCTTTTCTCCTGATCAGATTTGATCATCTGCAAAATTACAGGAAATTCCGTTATCACTATCTCTTAGGGCTTTTTTTGAAGATTAAATGAGATAAGGTACGTACATTAGATGACACATTTTAGGTTCCAAACGAATTCAAATACAGTCCACATAATCTCTTAAGAAACTCTGCTTAAAATACATATTGTTCTCTGAGCTAAGGACTTCTTCTCCCCATAATTTCCATTTTGTCTTGGAAGCATTTATCAAATTACTTCAGGGAATGAAAAAGTTGCCTCAAAGTTAGTGTGTGTAGTGATGTGAAGGGTAACATTGAAGAAATTAAAGGGAATTAGTATCAAATATCCAGAGAATTTGAAGAGAACCCCACAACATGGAAGAAATTCAAAATACTCAATACTTCTCAATTTATCTATGGAGTCACTCTTTCACTCTTGATTCTTTTCAGAAAGTACAGTACTTATTCATATTCTCATTTATCAGTATGCTCATTCATTCCTCCTGCAATCATTAAATCATTCATGTACTCAGGTGGTATTCAGAGAAAGACTGTACATGCCCGGTTCTGTGCTAGGCAGTGTAGCTAGAATAAAATCATTTGACTCCTGCATCTTTATTTGATCTAACATAACATGATTTTGGTACCTCTTCTCCCAAAGCGTGGTTTTTGTCAGGTGTTTGCATTGGATTCATTTTGTATTCACCCCCTTAGAAAATTGAAACCTGACCTGAGGCTACTGCAACTGCTTTAGCTTGGCCTTTGGAATTCAAGTTTTTCACTCAATAGAATTTAAGGGGTTAACCGAATGCAAATTTAATAGTCTTTCTTATTTAAGCCAGAGTATCATAATTTGACACATATCAAGTTAGATTATAGGATGTACATTTCATTTCTTTATGCTCATATTTCCCTAAGCCAATACAATATTAAATGTTTCAGATTTTTTTGTATAATTTGTTGGTTCAGAATATTATACTTTCAGGACAGAAAAATGTTTTGGTAATAGAGAAAAAATAAAAACCCTAATCTAAACAATTAAATGTGTGCACGCTTTTGAAGAAGTTATAGCAAAAAATTTCACTTTATTATTTTGTGAATATAGTGCCTTTTTTTAAAGTAGAAGTTTCAAACTTTTTCTTTTGGCTTGTTTTATAGAATGGTCACACTTGAATATTGAACTTTATTTATTTTTTGTTTAGTGAGTGTAAAGTTTAATTTTCATTTCCTATTAAGTTCAGCAGCAGTGTATAAACCTTGGACATTTTCATCTGTTCTTTGAATAGACTGGATGGTTTTGAGGGCAAAGCATTCTCCTCTGGAGACATCTTCTAAGAGATTTTCACACAGAGCCTGAAAGAATATTTTTTAAAGTAAATTGCATTTCTAAAATTGATAGTTGCTATTAAGTACGAAGATGATGTAACTAATTTTAATTTACCATAAGAGCTCTTACAGCCATTAACATTTGAATGTTCATGTATCTAAAAGTCTTTCAGTTGATGAATATATGAATATATTAATTGTATAAATTTCTATAATTTTAAAAATGTCCTAAACTTTCACAGATAAAACAAGAAATAACTATGTTGTTTTTAAACATAAATGTTTTAATTAAATTTCTTTATGTCAAAACTCCCTTTTGAGGGATAATATACCATAGAAGTTAAGCTTTACTGACATGCTTACCTACATACATGACATCAGTGACCATTCAGGAATGTTTCATGTGGATTTATTCACCAGACAAAAAGGTACTGCTATTCTTCTAATGATAATTGTAGTAATGTATTTTTACTATTAACTGTCAGCTTAGATTGTACATGTTACTCTAGTAAGAAACAAACCTGCCTACTGCAATGTAATGAAGTATGTGTGGTAAGTATATATATATTTCTTTTAGTTTGATGAAGAATAGGAATGTTTTTGAATTGAAAACATGGATGGATAACATAACTTCAATTTTTTTATTTGAAAGAAGTTTGCATTAACATTAATGAAAATTTATAAGAGTAAAAATTTATTTTTAAAATATGGCATTATATTGGCAACTATGTACATACAACTGGTTCACTAGTTTTGATAGAAATAATTGGTTGTTTTTTTTATTAGTTTGAGTACATTCGACTATCATAACAGAAATCTTGACTCAAAGTGGTTCACGTCAATCTCTCTGAAACTTCGTTGTGCTCGAGAGGGTCCTGGAGATCTTGTTCTGCCCACAGGCAGCCATAGACATCATTCCAAGTTTCTGATTCAGCAGGTTTGGGGTGTGGCCAAAGTTTGCATTTTTATTAAGCTCCTTGGTGATGGTCACTTTACTAGCTCATGGGTAGAAGCTCTGGCTTAAACAAAAAGACACATTAAACAGTTTGAAGTTTGGGCATGCTCCAAGACATAATCAAACTCCAGGTCTTGTGTTTATTTTTTTCCCTCATGTTTTTCTGCTCTGCGTCATACCCGGCATATGTTGCGTTTGTCCTCAGGCAGGCTTCCCTCAGGGACACAGTATTACCACAGGCAGCAACTGAGGCAAAATTTTTGCTTGTTCACATTCAGCAAAAGACAGAGAAAGCTCCTCTTGAATCATGAAATATGAGGTCTTCTCATAGGTCTGTTTATACCCAAAGAGGTCATGCACCTAACTGAACAAATTATGGTTGCCAGGGAAATGCATGATCTGCTTGTCTTAAGCCAGTGTTTCTGAACCAACGTCACTGAAAAAAGGATTAGGATCACCTTGACCTCTTCATATTAATCAGGATTTATTCATGGAACTTTGGATAAGATCTGCATTTTCCGACTCACACGAGCTGCATTGTATGGGGTGGACAAGAGGCCATCGTGTTCAGCTGTGATGGCGGGATGAGATCGATGGTGCTCCTAGGTGACAACTACAACTTTCAAATATTAACTGAGATGTGTTTACACAAAAACTAATCTATAAAAAAATGGAAGGAAACACATGTAACCAATCACATGTAAGTGGTTTATAAACAAAATCTTACCAAAGGTATTGAGTAGTTTTTGAAATAAATGGAATTTTCCTTGAATTAAAGCTCCTTTCTATCAAAGTTGTGTTGTGCAATGCACAGCATACAGTGGCTTTTGTCAACAAATATTTATTGAGCCAGTGAGTGAATTTTTTGAAGAAGGTGAAGAGAGAAGTGAAAAGAGAAAGAGTGCTGTGTTTTAAGGAGCGATGGATTGAAAGTGATGGAGCCACAGTCCTTAGGGTGTATACATTTGATCTCCCTACTTAAATAAATTGGAGCTTCAGTATATTTATCTGTGAGGCAGGCAGCTGCCCTGAGACATGCTTTAAAGTCTAAAAGCAAGTGACTTTAATTGCGGCTTTGTTTCTTATGCCAGAAAGCTAATAGAATGAATTTCTGATTAGGTAGACAGGAGGGGGAGGCCCTTTGATAGTAAGAAAGACTTTAAAAATCTTATACCTAGGGAGAAGACCGTCCTATAGTTTGAATGTGTGGTTCCACACAGCGAGATACTGTGTGACATACATTTCTATTCCTGTTTCACTCGTACCTGTGTGAACCAAGAGACTGCTAATGAATAGAAGAGTACAACATACACATTTACAATTTTTTACCTGTTAAAAACCCCTGGGATATTTTAAATGAGAACTATTTATGTACTTTATAAAGATATACTTCAATTTCATGCCCAAGTAGTGTCACTTTCATTTTTAGCTTGAAGCCATTGTAACTTGATGAAAACACACAGAAGATCACAAATTAGCTCCCCTGGGAAGACTTTCTATTTTTAGTCAGATACTTTGGTAACTCAAAAAAATAAAAACAAGCATTGGAATTTTTGGAAAATGTTTTCTGTCTTTCCTTTCAGAGGATACTACTGGTGATTTTCATTTGTTTGGGGGGGTATTTGTTTTTCATGTGAGTGTGTTTTTAATTAAAAATATGAATTGACATCTTTATTCACACCAATCTAGCATGCTTTAAGAGTATTTCAGAATTTAGCTTATGCTGTTCTCACATTTGTTTATGAAGTGTTCTGTCTGTTAGATTGAAAAGGCATCAACAAGGTAAATTAAGATCAATTCCGTTCATAAAGAATTTGTAAACTCTGGAGGAAACACATGAAAATAGACATCAACAATGCAACTTGCTCAGTAATAGACATACGACTACCCTTTATGTTAAAAGGGAAAATAGGTATCTAAGGAACGGCTTCTTGAAAAAGTTTAGTTTTTTGTTGTTGTTGTTGTTTTTTGAGACACAGTCTGGCTCTGTTGACCAGGCTGGCATGTTGTAACACAATTATATTGAATAGCTCACTGAAGCTTCAAACTCTTGGGTTCCAGTGATCCTCCTGCCTCAGTTTCCCAAGTATATGTGTGCACCACCAAGTCTGACTTGCAACAGTTTAGTGTTAAAGGAGGAGTAAATTTAATTAAGTAAGAAGGGTGGAAAATTTGGCAGCAGAGGACACAAAGGAAGAGGGAACAACATTCTATTTATGCGATTACTCTAATTTTCTCACCTGTTAATACAATATGACTAATACCTATGTCATAAGTATTATGAAATTAAAATATGAACATAAAACACTGCACTTAGCATATAGCAGATGCTCAATAAATATGAGCTATTTTTATTTTTACATTTACTATATTTCAGATTGTTGGAGGAAATTTTCTTTTAATAAACCTATTCTGCTTGGATAGTCTCTTTGTTAACATTAATTAGATTTCTATATGCATGTATTTACTCAAAAGGTGGGATTATAAACCAAAAGAGTCAAATCCTTGACTCAAGGAATAGATAAAGCTAGTTTAATTGTTTCACATAAAAGGTTTACATGAGAAACTCCAGTTTGCCTAAGAATTACTTGTGTTTAGGATGATGCAAATTTCTGGGCCGTGAGGAATCTGATTTTGTTGTTCTTGTCCACACCTAACAATGTGGATTTTTAGTAAGTATTTCAGGGGATTGTGGACCAGACTTAGAGAAGTACTGACACTCAGTGGATTTTGTTTCGTTTTTAGCCCAAGGTCCTGCATTGATCTAGAAAGGGAAACATTATATCTATCATGAATTATTTCATGGACGGCATTCAAAAGGACAACACGATAGAAACTAGACTTTCTAGAATCACTTGATGCAGACCTGAAAAATGTATATTCCTTATAATTTTAGCGTCGTGCTTAGTACATGAGACATACATTCATCTGTGAGAAGTAATTCCCGGGTAAAATTAGGATCCCATTTCTATTACTCATACTTTTTCATCATCCCTCCTATAAATTCAAATGTTCAGTGTAAACCATACTTAAATATACAATCAATTCCCTTCTAATCAAATATGGATTATCAGGCAACATTTTAAAACTAACAATTTATCCCCTTTATAAGCAAATTTGTGATCTTTTCTGTTCTTCATTACCAAAGGAAGCTGTACATCTCCTGTCTACTCAAGAAAAATGGATTAATGTTAATGTTAAATCTAATGGAGCATTAATTATAGGATAATTTGGCTGCCCTTTAAAATCATATAATGCATCACAAAATAAAAATAAATCACTTTGAGTTCTTTGATTTTATCTGTTATTTTTAAAGTTACAGCTTGTGGCTTAAAAAAAAAAAAATATTTCCTTTAACATATGCCCCAGGTAAATTTACTATACAAAAATAAAATGTGCCCTGAGCAAGATATTAATCCTACGGTATCACTTTAACAAAATTTGACAGGTTCATATATTCATTTTCTTTTCCCGAAAAAAGGATTGTATAAATCTTCTCATACGCAAAAAGAATAATTCAGAAAAAAGTCAATTAGTTTTGACATATTGTTATTCAAGTATTAAACTTCTTTACCCTGTGATCTTCAATGAAATACATTTTCTTAGTAAATTGTGAGAATTTTAATAATTAAATTCACTTAATTAACTTACTCATATGGATAATCAATCATAGCTTCAATTCAATTCCCATATTCAAGTTCCAAAAGAATATTCAGTTGTGTTTCTTGGTCAAGAAGAAAGATGATATTGAAGTTTCATAAAATTTTCAACTTGCTGATTCAGGGAATACAAAATTTAGAATATAATTAGATCAAAAAGCTTCACCACATTCTCAGTGTAGGGAGAATTAGGACATGGAGTGAAGGAAGTGTGAAGTATGCAACACATTGTTTCTAGACCAGGGAGTGAGGAATAAATAAGGGTGAGGTAGAAGAAGTAAGTCAAATGCTTGAGTCCTAATATATAGGGAGGGTAGGGAGAGAGAGTTAGAAATGTAGAGATAGCTATAGAAAGTTGGAGAACACTGCAGCCACAAAGACACACTTCATTGGTTCCTGGGGAAGGCTGTCAAAGAATGCTCACATGTGAACAATTCCAATAAGGCATGAGTGGCTTGGTGACAATAGAACATGCTTAGATAAACCTGTGGCCTTGTTCTTGATTCCTTATGGCTTGCGAGTTGTATGCGAGGGGCCAAAAGTAACCACTTGCCATGTTGGTAAGAATGACTGCAGGGGGGTAAGGCGTGGACTGGCAGAAGTTCAGAATCAAATGAGGAGGCCAAAGTTGATCTACACCTTGAGTCCAGAGGTAGAAGGTAAGAACCATATTGTCCAATGAGAAGTTACAAGACCAACTGAACCTTAATCCTTAGTAGCAAACACAACAGCCACTGTATACTGGATCACCATCTACCCTCCACCTCCAGGTGGTTATGTAAGTCATACATCTCCTTTGTCTTCAAAAAGCATGAATAAAATGGAGAAATGTAGAAGCTTTATGCCTGCAGAGTCAGGAGATGCACCTAAAGGGAAATGTTTAAGTACTGAAAAGGACTGTGTTTATTGGACTGCACATCAATTTAGTTCTTTCCCTCCCTGTATCCAGTTTAGCATATGGGAACATTTAAGAAGACTTGATCAGTTTAGTAAAACTAAACTGTAGAAATCAATTTGCTGCTTTTAATATATATATATATATATAGTCTGTGTTTGCCTCTCTGCTTTTGGTGTTTTCAAAAGTTATATTCAAATATTCTTAAAATCGTAATGTAAAAGAAAATGCAACTTATGTAGGAAAAATTGGCAGCCACATTAGAACTAGTCAGATGGGTTTCTGTAATTGATAACTGGGAAGTTCCTTGTTTTTCGGGAAATCAACAGATAGCTTGTTTTTGAAGATTTAGTAAGAAGGAAGTATTCGGACCTAAACTGGTGGATCCAAATTCAAGGAGGAGATGAAGAACTAGGCCAGGAATGACACAGTTGATTACAGTGCTTGAGGATGACAATGCTTTGCTTTATGTGATATGCATATGAATTATAAATTGTGTACCTTTCTTGTTAAAATGTTACAATTTAATTTAATTTAAATAAAACTAAAAGCTGATAATTCTTACTTGGTGGAAGACATTATTCCCTTTAGATGTAAAGTTGGCTGTGGATTTCAATCCTGGTGTCACTAATATACTAGCTGTTTGACATTAAGCAATTCATTTAACTTAATTATCACCTGCGTTTTCCACCTATAAAATGTCAATAATATTACCTGCTTTCTCAGTTTGTTAGGAGGATACGTAATGAATGTGGAGAACCCTGCATCATATCTGGCGCCTTGTTAGTGCTTCAGAAATCTCTTTTATTTATTTATTATTACTAAATATCTATGTTTACCATTTCTTTTATATTGTAACGAAAAGGATCTGGAAAGATGTCACAAGGAACATAGTGTGGCTTGGAAAAAATATTAAGAAGGAAAACAAATGATGTTCCTTTCTTTGTTACCAACAACTTAACAAGAGTCAATAGACTTCGGAGGTTCTAGAGAGGAAATTCCTGCAACTGAATAAAGACTAGGTAAGAACTGTTGATGAAAAACTGATTTGAAGAGTGTAGGCAGCATCTTTTTATGGAGACAAAGATTGAAGTTGAATGAACATAGGCTTTGTAATCAAATCTACAGTTATCAAAAACACTAGCGAGATATAATTAAATAAAATAATGTGTTTCTTAATTTAATTATGTGTCTTATAAAACTCAATTGTATATTATAAAATAATATGTTTCTCAATATTTCTTAATTGTTAATTTGATAGCTATTTATTAAATACTAAGAATAAAGACTGAGCACTAAGGATGAAAGCAATGGTGTATTTAATTGAAATACATTAGAAACGCTGAATAAACTGTTCAATAGTTTTAATAAAGAATTGAATTGCGTAAAAAGCACAGTTAAATGGAAGGATTTTTTTTTTTTCCTCTGTTAAAGCTCTGTTTTTTTTCTACAGTTAGCCATGCTAATGGAAGCTTTGCCATTTTCAACCCATAATGTATGACAAATGGCAGATTCTCAATACATGTTTTTCTTTACATTCAACATTTGAATTCAGAAAAAACTATGCATAAATTAAAATTACATCTTCTACTATCTTCTTAGTTATTGCCTAGTAAAATCATGCATTTACAGGAGCAATTCAAAGCGTACTTTTGATTAATTTTTACTGATGGCAGCAGGAATAACTAATAACCTTAGGCAAAATGATAAGAGACATAAATAACTGATTGAATGCAAAACATTAATATGCAAGACACATCCTTACTGCAAACGTCACTACATACTTTGATCTTATAAACTCTTACCTATTAAAAGCACTATGTACAAGACTTCCTTAGTGGATTTACCAAATATCCACTTGAAAAATAACATTGTAAACACAGTACAAAAATACCTCCTTGAAATGGCAAAATTCTGCACACGTGCAGAGGTCTTTTCCTTTCCAAAAAGAAAATGATATTTTGGTGGGTAGGCACTGTGTACTCCCCAGAGACTTAATCCTATAATTTAGGTGGATGTCCATAGAGTGTATTTCATAAGAATATAAATCTTCATATAAAATAAATATTCCAATAAACATAACTTATATATATGGTAAATATTAATAGTAAGCAGAGAATATAATATTTGGAAAAAGAAATATAGATAGCAAAATACAATTTCTTCTTCCTCTTAATTCAATTTTGTTTGTAAATTTTGTTATGCTTTAATTTTAATATCTCTCCCTATAATAAGAGACATATGACATTTTAACTATTTTATAAGAAGAGAAGCCCTGAGACTACTATTTGAAATATGCTGATTGAAGAAAGCAGCATAGTTTACAGTAATACAAATTTAGAAATTTTGCTTCTTTTGGGGCATATGTCATGCATATCTCTACAGAGAAGAGAATTACTCATTTAAAAAACAGTGAAGGAAACCCATTACCAGCGAAATCAGTGTTATTCGAAATAATGATGTTTAAATTGTGCCATGTTTAATAACTCTATTTTTATTAAAAAAGGAAATTATACTTTGTTATGAGAACTCATTAAATACCCCATAATAATAGCACTAAATAATCATAAGTAAAGGAGAGAGAAATATTTTAAAGTATTAGAAAATGTTATAGGAGTAAAAGGCTTGACACTTTATAAAATCGTGTACATATTCCCTGTTTAATTTGTTACTTTGAATCAAGCTCCAAACTAATTAGATGAGCAATTTACCTACAATACTTCACTTACTTAACTGATAAGAAATTCAAAATGCAGAGTGGTTGACATTAAATATTTTATATGTATTAAAGTTGAGTGTAAAAGAAGGAAATACTTGCAATTTTGTAATTGCTCCAGCAAAATAGTTTTAAAGCAGTGGGAAATTTTTAAATAAAATACCTAAACCACATTTCCTCTACGTATTTCTTACTTCCTTGGCTTAGCTTTAGGGCATGTGGATACATTTAAACACTTCTTAAAACTGAAATTCTGCAGTGAGTGCACAAAACTAGCCATAACATCCATATTAGCATAATCAAATGCAAATTTTAGCAACCATTTTCAGAGTAATACATGCACTCAAGGTTTTTCAGCATGCTCTTAGATTTAATAGTCTGAGATGAGAGCTATATATAAGAAAATGAATCAAAAATATATTTTGGATTTCTTCTTAAACGCATGATTTTACAAGACAATTAAAAAGGGAGTACAGAAAATGCTGTTATATGTCTGAAGTTTTCTAATGGCCATTGCTTTATTTAAAAATATGTATATTAAGAATCTGCTTTCTGTGCATTGCTATTATATGTATCACAGAAATAGATTCCACATAGACTTTTATTAAAGGTTCTGTTTATGTGTATGACGAAAAGCGAGTTGACACATCAGCAAGGTTTGTGCTAAAGTATAAAAATAATAAAAGTTGCATGTTAATTAATACATTCTATTATGTTCCTCCCCTCCCCATGGAGGTCTTTTTCCCTTAAGACCTGGTCTCATCTTAGCATCTCTTTTAGAATTGTATCAAAGACAGGCCATTATCATCAGCAAGTTGGGTTGGCATAAGTAATACCTGATTCCTGATCTTGAGAGAATTTCTTAATCATCCTGGCTCTGCTTATTAATCCTTTGGCAGACACTATAAATGTGAACATGTATATACATGCATGCATGCACATGCATACTTATAAATACAGGCTTAACATACTTTATGTGTATATAATGTTTGCCAGAGTTCCTCACTTCATGTTCAAGTGAATATTAGAAATAAAACAAAATTGAAATAGTGTACCAGATACAATTTCCTAGTAATATAATATATAAAAGTTTCAGGTATTGAAAGGTATACTTAGATCCTTTACGAAACACCCTTCAAATGGACGGCTTTTTATTCTAATATTGCCCATTCCAGTCTTATGATTCACATTTGGCCACAACTACAAGGAAAGTATAGTAAATATTGTGAACATAGCAAGAAACTTAAAATAATTAAATATTACACTAGCATTTGATTATATTAATAGCTTCCAAATGATGGTACAAAAACAAAATTACAAAATTTAGGTTAAAGATAATACAACTTGCTTTTTTTTCCAAGCCCCAATTTATTTATATTTATTTTTTGTATTTAGAAATAAGATTTTTTTTTTTCTCTACCATGTACCTAGTTGTTTATAGAATGTCAGTGGAACTAGATAAGGCTCTGCTGGGGATGGAGGTTTTAAATTATTCATTCTTACTCTTACTGACAAAATATAGAAAATGTGAAAGTAAAAAAGAAATGAGAACTATTAAAAGTTGGTAGTATATTCTTCTTTTAAATAACTTTTATATTAGGAAAGATTAGAAGTGACCATTTTAGAAACTCCTTTTTTTTTTTTGAGACAGAGTCTCACTGTGTTGCCCGGGCTAGAGTGCCGTGGCGTTAGCCTAGCTCACAGCAACTTCACACTCCTGGGCTCAAGTGATCCTCCTGCCTCAGCCTCCCGAGTAGCTGGGACCACAGGCATGCGCCACCATGCCAGGCTAATTTTTTGTATATATTTTTAGTTGGCCGATTAATTTCTTTCTATTTTTAGTAGAGACGGGGTCTCGCTCTTGCTCAGGCTGGTTTCGAACTCCTGAGCTCAAACAATCCGCCCGCCTCGGCCTCCCAGAGAGCTAGGATTACAGGTGTGAGCCACCGCGCCCGGCCATGATAAAGGAAATTTTAGAAAGATACTTTTGGGGGTTGTATGGAAAAACGATTACAGAGTAGGAAATTAAAATGAGGCGACTAGTTAGATAGCTAATGCAGCAGTCACAAGAAGTGACAACCAGAGTAGTGACAATGGAATAAATGGATGAATAAGAAAGAAATCTTAACTTTTTTGAAAAAACAAGAAAGAAGCCAGGCATAGTGGCCTGTGCCTATAATCCCCGTGCTTTGGGAGGCTGACGCGGGAGGATTGTTTGAGGGCCAGGAGTTTGACACCAACATGGGCAACATATCGAGACTCTGTCTCTACAAAAAATAAAAAATAAAAAAAATTAGCCAGGCACATACCTGTAATACAAGCTACTCAGAAGGCTGAGGCAGGAGGATCACTTGAGTCCAGTAGTCTGAAGTTACAGTGAGCTAGCACCACTACAGTCTAGGTGATGGACTGAGACCCTGTCTCTAAAAATTTTAATTAAAAAAATTAAAATTAAAATAAAAAAACAAGAAATGAATAGAATCAGAGAATGCAATGTCAGGGAATTCAAAAGAGGAGAGAATTTTATAGACGCATGGGACAGCACAGCAGAATTGAAGTCTAGGCTTTGGCTTTTTGGGGCCAAGGGAAAACTTGCCCCTCGCCCTCTGAAGATTCGCTAACAAATCAACTCACAAAAGACAGATTAATTGGGGAAAAGGCATACCAAATTTATTAACACATACACAGGGAAAAGCACAGAGTGATTACTCACCCCTCAACAGGGTTAAGAGGCTTATATACCATCCTAGCAAGACAGGTTATAGGAAGAGGTAGAAGAAGGACTCTTTTGAGGAGCAATGAAGGATTATTAAGGGGAATGAATGGACCTGGAACACCGATGAACTTGTAGATAGTTCTCTTTGAAATCTGAAAAAGCTGAGAGACAGACAGGGTCTCTCTCTCTCTCTCTTGTTACCAAGAAGGTAACCACACCTGAAAGGGTCTGTTCAGGTGTGGTTACATTCTTGGTCTTATTGGGAGGGGAAGAAAAAACACTTGTTCTCCTCTGTGAGTCCTGATCTTAGGCAGATAAAGGAACTTCAATTTCATTCTGTGTTTTGGGAGAGATGGTGGGGGTTGGGAGGGGAAGTCGGAGCAACCTTGAGACTTCTTCAGTTCAGCATGGCAAAGCGCAATATTTGAGGTATCAGTTTCTAAGCCACAAGAGCATCAAGTCAACTTGGACTTGGCCCCTGCCTCCAAATTTAGCCATATTTCTTTGGGGAAGGTACTCCTGAGGAGTGGCGCTATAATCTAGACTAGTTAAGCACTGATGAACTTTGGTGCCAAACAGCATGGAATTCATACCCTTTTCTACCTATTAGCTACATTACCTTGGACGCTCTAAGCCTTGGTTACATCAGCAGCAGATAATCTCTGTCCTCATCTATTACCAATTATTTTTGTATGTGTGTCTGTATGATTTTGTGTGTCTGTATGATTTTGACATTAGCAAACATTATTAATATATACTGTAAATTCAAAATGTAAAATTGTGATAAATACTACTAAAAATGCTTCTGGTAATTAAATGCCATGTTTGTAAAGAATTTAGCTGTGTTTGGCAGAGAATGAGGTGCAAATAAGTGATAGCTATGATTCTGTCATCAAAACTGAGAAATTCTTGGCTTTAGTGATGAGGACACCCTGGGCAACCCTTGAAAACCAGATTCATTGCTATATAATGAGTAGCAAGAAAAAAAAAAAGAGGGGAATGAGAGAGATGGAATAAGGAATCTTTGCTATGAAATTGAATAAGTCCAAGGGGTCCATGGCAGGAGCAGTTATGTCTCCACTTCTATTTTTATTCAGGGACAGAGAAACAGGGATTAAAAATCATCAAACAGCTCTATCCTAGTTATCTGTACTTATCAGGTCTGCACAAATAGGTCTGCATCTTCCTTTCCAGTTATGAAATCTTGAATTTGGTTACACTAAAAATGTTTTTGTTTTGTTTTTTTAAGAGATGGGCTCTTGCTCTGTAGCCCAGGCTAGAGTGCAGGGGCACGATCATAACTCACTGTAACTTCTAACTCCTGGACTCAAGCGATGCTCCCACCTCAACTTCCCGAGTAGCTGGGACTACAGGCGCCTGCACCACCATGCCCAGCTAATTTTTTTTTTTTTTTTTTGTAGAGACAGTGTCTCACTATGTTGCCCAGGATGATCTTGAACTCCTGGGTTCTAGTCATCCTCTGGCCTCAGCCTCCCAAAGTGATAAGATTACAGGTGTGAGAATCACTTCCTTTAGGAACTATCCCTAGACTAACTCCACCAATTTCCTAAGTGGTCATTATAATAGAAAGACTCCCTCCTGTGCCTCATCTAATTGGGACATGTGAAAACCATTAATTGTGCAGATGTATACACTTATATAGATGCAAACAACCAACATCGTCTCTACCTTTAACAGACTCAAAGCTGCTGGTAGGCAGGGCATGATTCAACTAAAGACCATTCGGAAAGGGTAGTGATAAAAGTATGCACTGGAAAGGCACAGGGGAGGGCACACCAGGAAGGTCCTGGATTCAGGAGGGACTCAGGGGGCACCTTAAAAGGACGGAAGGAGCCAGAGGAAGTGTCAGAGAGAGAGATAGGGGGACTTGCCTGCCCTAAGGAACTGGATTATTGGGCCGAGGAGACTCCTGGTAAAGACAAGGCAACAGCTGACTCCCAGGACACCCGTGCTTTCTGAATGGGCTTCCACGGGCCCAGCTTTTAGGCTGTTTCAGGCTCACTTGCAGCTGTCAAAGCCTCTTGGATTCACCCTCCGTAGACTTGGCAGCGATGACAGGCTATAGACATTTTTCAAAATAGAATAATTTCATTATCTGCAAACTATGAAGAGTCAATGTCATTGGTTTCAGTAGTAGCTGAGACAACATGCTCTGAACGAGGACCACCTTGGCTAGTAGCATCTCAGAGGGCTGAAAAATGAGAAGAAAAAGGACTACAATGAAAACATTAAAATGTCAATAGTACTTAAGAGCCAATTTGTTTATGCATCGCACACTTCATGTGTAGGGTATTTCTATTTTCAAATGCTTGACCAGCCCAAATAGAAAGCTAGGAAGGTCAGAGTCGGAATATAGGTCCATACCAAATTCAAGAACTTTAGCTTTCCAGCAAGTGCCATTTACATATTACCTAACAAAACCACCAATTTATTCTTATGTAAACATTTACGGAATACTGGCCATCTACCAAGCCATCCCTCCATCCCCACCCTCCGAAAAGATTTGGGTTTACAATCATGAATTAGCCAGACATTCTCTGCTTTCATTGAGCTTGCCATCTGAAAGACTTAAATTTCAAAATGTACATTATTATAGGTTAACATTTAAATTTCAAAACCTGCATAATTACTTTATAAGATTACCTGTTCTAAGAAAGTTGTCTAGTAGGACACAGATTATGCTTATACAGAGATAATTTGTGGCACATTGCCTGGACCTTCAACTATAGGCAATTCTAATTCTCAAGCAACAGTGATTTGTCAGGATTAAACCTTTCACAGCCTGCACCACATGCTTGACCCCTGGGGTAACTTCATTGTGCAAGTAGAGCGTTAAAGAGGAAAGCTACTGTGAGCTTCCAAACATCACTATAGACCTACCAATAAAAAATATTTGCTAAGTGCAGAGCAATGTATGCTTTGGTCCTTTTTCTCTTTTGCAGCGGGGGATGGGGAAGAGGTCATCTCCAAGTTTAAGAAATTACCTTCCCTGACTCTCACCCTCATGCCCACTTCTTCATTCTCCCTTTCTCAAATCAGAAGTGAATGAATGGCAGAAGGGCCCTGGAAAGAGCGGCTGGGAAGTGGAGCATGCTCAGTAAGTAGCTGGGGCCGCTCTCCCAGCACACAGCAAGCCTTGCTTTGCACCAGCACCGGCCGGCACTAGGCTTAGGGAAGCCGCCCGGCTCGTGCCGCAGCTGGTGCTTGTTCCTGGAAAGCCGATCTCTGCCCAATACCGTGCGGCTGTCGGATGCTCGGCTGCGGCGGCGCGCGGGGCCGGGGAGTCGCCGGCTGGAGCCGCTCTGCAGCTCAGCGCTCGCGCCCGTCCTCCTCCTCCTCCTCCTCCTCCTCCTCCTCCTCCTCGTGCCCACGCCGCAGCCCGGTCCCGCTGGCAGCTGCCGGATTGTTGAGCAGAAATGACAGGATTGTGGATAACCGTGAAGGACGAGTGAGAGCCACAGAGAGGAGGTGTGTCGCGGAAGAAAGTACTTAGTGAAGATCCTCGCAGGAGCTCTAATTACCGCTTTTCTTCACTTCTTGTGACCCTGGCGTCCCCTGCGCTTGACCTGGGAAAGATGGTGAAAGTAGTCACAAAGCTGGTACAGTGCTTTCACCTCAGGTAAGCATCTTTGCATGCTTTTTCTCTTTCCGGTGCGTGCATCAGCTTTGACATCTACAGCTGGGAAAGGTTTTTTGTTTGTTTACCATTAGCCTTGTTCTCACACTACTAGTTTTTTCTTGAAGACCGAGGAAAAGGACTTTTTGTGTGATTTTAAACATCCTTTCAGGTTGAGGTTTAAAGACAAGCACTAGTTTGCTTGCTAACCTCTGTCATTCTTGAGTCTAAAATTTACCTGCCTGGTAACAGTTGGCATTGAAGCTACCGTTTAATAAAGTCTCCGTTTGCAAGATGAGGGTTTTTTTTTTTTTTTTATTTTTAAAAAAAATATTCCTGGGATATTCTTGGGAAAGGTACTTCATGCCCTGTAGGTAAACTGATTTGATAATAGCCTTTTCGATATGATTACGATTTCAGTTGCAGCCAAGAGAGAATAATTAATAATATTAAAATTTCCGTCAGCCTTGATCAGCATTGAACTTAGGCTGACTAGAGAAAATATTCATACTGCAGTTATCTGGATTTTTTTGTGAAAAACAAAACAAGCATTCAGGTTTTACTCTTGAGAAATAAATAGGAGCCCACAAATTGAAACAAAAATTAAAATTTAGCGTTCATCATATTCTTTGGGTGTTGAGCAGGATGGCTTCCCCAGAGAGGCATCAGTTTAAGAATAAAGACACATTTTCAAAATGTAGTTTTGTTTTTGTAAATTAATATTTTTGATGGAAATTGTGGAATCAACATCTTCAGATGGCTCTTCATGTAAAAGAAAAAAAGTCAGAGGAGGCTTTAGGAACTTAAGCCAAGAGCAGTTGCATAAACATTTAACTCTGTGCTACCAAAGAAAAACTATCTAAAATGTCATGCAATAATAGCTACAGTTTCAATTGCTATTAATTTGGCTGGAGGTTTTAAGAGAAAGTACTTTTCCGAATAAATCCCAAGTTAATAAGGTAATGGTAAGTCTACAAGTATTGCTTAGCATTTAGCAATTGTAATCAAATGGGGCAGAAAAATGTCTTCTTCCTAGTTTGATATTAGACATCTTTATTTTCTGCTTAAAGATAAAGGTATCAGTAACAATTCATTTAAAATAGTAGCTATGTGTTATTTCTCTAAGACATAAAGGATGTTTTTCTCATCAAAACTAAAAATAATACAGCAACCGATGTTTAAATATTTGAGGAAATCTCTGCTAAATTCATAAGTTTTTGATTTATTGGTTGTATAATACAAGAATAGAGGAACGTTAATAATTAGAGATTAATTGGCCATCACAGTACAAAAAAATACAAATCTTGCAGTGATAAAGAGGAAAAAAGGACAAAGAAATACTTGATATTAAGTGGTAAATACTTGACTGAAAAAAAAAGTTCAAATTTCTGGACAGATGGTTGCTTTTAAAGCCTTCTTTTAAACATAATTTAGTATTTGTGATGCATTCCCTTGCAGGCCCATTTACCATGAGTGAGTGACAATATCTTTATAGGCAAACTGGAATATAGGTTCAAAATTTGCTTTATAAATGGTAATCCAACCCTTTACTGAAGCATTTGCTGTTTTCCATAGCTTTCCACAGGAGAGCTGTACAAGTTTATGAATGTGTGCCTGGTGCGTGAAATTAAGACAGGTGTGTAACGCAAGGGAGGTGTCAGCCCTGGAAAGGGGCAAAAAAAGATGATAATTGGAGCTGGTCAACAAATTCTAACAAAGTTGGATAAAAGGGACAAGAAAGACAGACCTGAGGACACAGCTTCTAGTAAGAAAGGGTGAGGGGTCGAGCTCGTACAGAGCTAGAAATTTCTATTTCTGGTTCTGTAGGGACTAGAGCCCGGCTGCATTCAGTGAACACGCTTTATTCTACAAAAGGGATGAAGTTTTTAAAAGTCTCTTTACTTGCCTGGGAGTTTGGAGAAAGCCATTCCTTCCTTCCTTTTTTGGTGTAAATACCCTGGCTCTATGCATTAGCAACACCCCACTCTCTGAGCTCTCAGCTGACTCTTGGCAAGACAAAAGCTGCCTGGGGTCTCTGGTGTTAATCTGTGTAGTTTGGCCTCTGACCTTTACCTGTTCACACGGTAGAGCTCACCATCCCCAGTCAGGAGTCCTTCAGTGGAATTAACATAAAAAGTGTCCTTTTCAGAAGTTCCCAAAGACCCAGAATTTTACTGAAAAAACTACTTCCCATGCCCTGGCTGGGCTTGGTCATTCTGTGGAATGGTAAGTCCCTGACCAGCAATGACCATTCCTATTCTAGTTAGACATAAAATTTGTTCCAATGCTAAGTACCACAATCAGCAATCACCTAGGATAATGCCTTAATGATCAGTGTGAAGAAAACAGGAAAAAGATTATTTCCACACTTGAATATTGAGGAGAGCTAGGCTGCTCTGTTCCTTTCTCTCCTCCTCTCCCCTCCAATTAGGACAAATGATGAGGAGTGAAACTGTTTTAGTGTAAGTCCTGTGTTTCTCGTCTTAAGGGGTAAGAATGGTGGTGGGGGCCATCCCATCCTCTGTCCCTCATCTGTCCCAGTCCCTGCTACCCGCCATTGGTGTCTCTTCCATATCAGGTAGAAAGTGAGATTTTATAAAGTTAGTCTGTGAAGCAAATGCTTGAAATATAATGAATTCCATTTTCCCTTTTAACAGTCAAATAGTACTGAAACGTCATTCATTATAATATGTGCTTTCTCTATTCTTTCCTTCATTAAGTCAGAACTTCTGTGTGTTTGTTTTTTATTTCTTGACCAAGTTTTCAAGATGGACAACTAGTGCTTAGGATTAGAATATAGTTCAGTTATAGCTTGTTCGTCCTAAAAACCTGGCCCAGGATAAATCCCCCATACCTTCAATAGAAGGCCATGTGATCAGAAATGTTTTATTTTAATAATGAAATACAGAACTTTCTCAGCTATCCCTCCATCAGATTTTTCATAACAGTCTAAAAAGAGATAATCAACTATTTGCATAGCATGCAAGGTTTAGTCCTAAGCTAGTCGCTGATTGATTTTGATTTAATAAATGAATTTTCCATTACTTAGATGACTCCTAGCTGTGGTTTGAGCCATTTAATGAAAGGATAATTGTATCTATACAGAACTGGAAATACTCAAACATTAACTGGAGTCTAGACAAGAAGCCAGAAATATCAAATTAGTTCTAGGATTGATATAGTCATGCCCCAAATTCCAGGGATTCTGTGTTGTCTTCAAGGGCATGGTTAGCTTTTGCCCCAGCCAGTGACTTTCAGTTTATCACTGTTAGGAATGCAATTTGAGAATAAAGACACATACTGAGCTTTGAGGAAAAGCTTGATGTTGTTTCTCTGTGATATTGTTTCTCCCACCTAGCTCAGCAGTGGAGGATGAGTGTAGAGCCATGGCTGACGTCTTTTCAAATGTGCAAGTCCAGTTGGAATCTGAATATTTTCATTTCTTAGTGTTATGAAGAGCAGACAGAGAAAGTATAGAGTGTGACTTCAGATAGGGCACTTGGGAATGTCTTCTTTGAAGAGATGACATTTGATCTGAACCTGGAATCGAATTAGGTCTAGGGACGTGTTCTTGGGTGCTTGGTTTGTTCTAGTGATGGATGTATAGCACAGTGTTATCAGAATGGGAAGGTGCAGGGAGGTGGCAGATAAGGTCAGAAAGGCAAGAGAGTAAAATTTACTAAGAGAGTAGATTTTTAAAGCACAGTGGAACCCGCTGGAGGATTTGACTTTTTTTTTTTTATTAATAGAGATGGGATCTTGCTATATCACCCAGGCTGATCTCTAACTCCTGGGCTTTACATTTTAAAAAAGAACACTATGGCTGCTTTATGGAAAATGCACTGTAGGGTCAAGAGGGAAAGCTGAGAGATCAGGGAAGGTGCTATTGCTGTAGACAGAAGGTATTGATAACTTGAACTAAGGAGGTAGCAATGGAGGTGGAAGCCAGCGTGTAGACTTTCTTTCTCTTATAAATTATGTTTTATTTTCGATTACAGACATAATGTATTTTTGTTGTAGAAGACCTAGAAAATATGCAGACATGATCCCAAAGCAATTAAATCATAATCCCACCACCCAGACTTAATCACTGTAATATTTTTGGTATCCCATAGAAAACTTAGAAATACAAGGACCTGTCCCCCAAAGAAATGAAATATTCCATAATCTTACCACCCAGATTTACTGGTAATATTTTTGGTATCTATCCTGTGAACCCTTTCTGAAGCCAATATATTTAGGAAGTTGGTTTATTCTGAATGTTCTGATAAAACATCTTTTGGCTTAAGTAAACTGGAAAACATCTGCTCTAAGACTGGATGAAAAGATAAGTTTACACGCCACGGAGTCGCTTCATTTATTCATTAAATATTTTACTGTACCCAAGATGCTGGGGCTGTATGATCTGTGGTGCCTGCTTTCTCGATTAACCATCCCTCCCACATCACATAGCGGTAGCACTACATTCCTTGGCGTTAGGAAAGCTGAATTTGACCCTCTGTCCTAATATGTAAGTTGTACTTGTTCATTTTCTTGCTTTAGCAGAAATATGGGTATTAGAACTCTCATGCTATTTTTAGAATCTTTTCACTATAGGGAGCCTAGGAAGAGGCTGAACTCGGTAGGCCTCTTAGACCAAGGGAGGTCTTAGGGTTGAGAGGATCAAACATTTTTTCCCTAGGATTTTGCTCATAAGTCTTTATCTTTCCAGAGGTACTTATCTGGAAAGGGAGGAAGTGGGTTTCCTCCAGAGGGTGGCTGCCTGAAACACGGATGGGACAAATCTTGCAGAAGTCTCCTTATGACTCTCTGAGAGTGTATCCATTTCACCTCCTAGTGTGGTTTCAAATACATGCCATTTTATAGGTGTGTCATGTCTTGATTATTGTTAAAAATAGTACCGTTTCCATTTGTTTATATTTTCAAGCTTTTAGAGTGATTTCATATGTTACTTTATGAAATAAACATTTAAGGCTACACTTCTTTATCTGTCCCCAGATGTCGGAAATTCGACATACCCACAACAGAATGGGCTTTATATTTGTAATCCAAGCTTGCTCCTCTTGCTGCATTTCCTGTCTCAGTTAAGAGTCTTACCTTTTCTAAAGTCTCCTAAATGAAAATGGACACTCTTCTTTAGCTCTTCCTTTTTTTTCCTCCTAATAGAATGTCAAACAATTCTTTAGCTCTTTCTTTTCCATCCCTTAGAAAATAATGTCTATGCAAGTTCAGAAAAGCCTGGCAAAATTTTTCCTCCCATCCATCTACCAGTCCCTACTTTGGTTCAATCAATTCTTCCTCTCTTTCACCAGGTCTGTTAAGTATCGCAGAAGGCTATGAAGAATATACAACTATTATGTACCCATAATAATTAAAAATAAATTTAAAAAAAAAGGCTATGAAGAGAAGGTGCTCATGCTTGCATCCCTGATTAAAAAAAAATAAAATCACAAAGACTCTGCAGAAATCACAGGGTTGCACAAAGACCATTGAAACCTTCACAAAAAATACTTATGCAAGGACATCTGCCCAGCAACTGCCTGTCCAAGCTTGGACTGGCATCACCCTTGTATTGATCTTTGTAGCCAAGCATAATTATTTGAAAACAATTATGTAATTCTCATTTTTTTCTTTAAAAAACCTTTTTCTTCCTTTACCTCCCTGAATACACAGAGTTTACTATGTATGGTAGTGTGTTCCCATTGCAATGTTCTGTTCCCAAATAAATATCTTTTTCTTTTAGAGAGCTGCTCTCCGTTTAGGTCGACCTATATTTAGTCAATTAATATTGCAGGAAGTTGCAGTACTCCCTTCTTTGGTCCACCCTGCAACCAGGGTGGTCTATTTTTTTTTTAAGTGGGTTTGATTATGATGGTTTCCAGCTTATAATACACAAAATCACATATCTAGATAAACTCCAAACTTCTCAGAAATACAAGGTACATTTCAATCTTCCTATATTCTAAGTCTGTCTCCTTCCCTTTCTTACCATTTTTCCCCATGGTCTCGCTATTCTGTTCTTTTTGCTTCTTCAATGTGTTGGTCTTGAGCTTTATGCCTCAGCACCTGCCATTTCCCCAATCATTCCTCCTCCTCCTCCAAGTGGTACAATCCTATTTGTTCCTAGAGATCCAGACCCGATGTCACCTGTTTTGTGGCTGCTGCTTCAGAGTTTGTCAGTCACCCCTCTCATATTCTCAGAGAAATTTGATCAATATTAAAACATTATTTTTTTCCATTTCCAACCTATTTTCTATTAGACTTGATGTTTAGTGTGTACCTGATTAGTGTTTATTATGTGAATAAGTGATAAGCGAATACACAAAACACAACGCTTTCTCTCCTCTTCTTTATAGTGCTTCGCCTGGAAACAGCTTCCAGATTGGATAAGTTTGTGCTCACAGAAGAGTGTGCATTCATGGGTGAGGGGTGGTGTGTTGCATTTTGTTTTTGTTTTTCTTCTCCAACTAGTCTCCCATCATTTCTTAAACTTAGGAGTCCCTAAACTACAGCCCTTTGGCTGAATCTGGCCTGACACCTGTTCATGTAAATAAAGTTTTATTGGAACACAGCCACATCCATTCATGTATGTATTGTATATGACAGAGTTGAATGTCCCTGACAAAGACCACATGGCCTGCAAAGTTGAAGATCTTTCCTATCTGACCTGCCTCTGCGGTAGCCCAGGGAAGAAGCTGGAGGCTAAGATCAGGGTGGCGAAAGTGACTGCTTGTAGGAACATTTCCAAAGTAGCAGCTGTTAGGTCCTTATATGTAGTAATCAGTGTCTAAGATTTATATTGATTTGTGTTTTGAATACAGAAACTATTAATATAAAAGAAAATCTGGTGCAATGTCTGGTAGCTTTGTTTTAATAATTACAAGACAGATGATTTTGACTTAACTCATCTTTGGATTAAACAGTGATTCATAAACTTTATTGCCTTCCTCCCAACCCCACCCTGTGAGTTTCTAATTCAGTACCTCGGGGTGGTGCTCCAGAAGTTGCATGTGGAGCAAGTTCCCAGATGTGTTGCTGGTCTAGGGACGACGTTTTAAGAACCGTTGGTCTAGAACAGTGGTTCTGAGCTCTAGCTGTGTTTTAGAGTAACCTACGGAGCTTTAAATTTTTTCTTTTAAAAACACGCTTGGGCCTCACCCCAGACGTGCCAACTTAGAATACCTAGGACTGGTCTGTATTTTAAAAAAAAAATGATTCTGAAGAGCCCTTATTTAATTGTCATGATTTTAGAACTATCATATAAGCTTTGCTGGTTAAGGTGTGTATGAGACATTTTGATTAAATAGTTTGAAGGAACAATTAGATATAGATTTCATTGTATTTTCAGTTTTAAGAAAAACTGTAAACTGGAATTTTGTTTATTGTATGGATATTACACTTATTTGTCAGTGGACTGCAATAAAACTAGTCCAAAAAGTACACCGTGTTTAATTCAGAAAAGTTCTTTTTTTCTTAGTAAATTGACAAGTACTATATTAGGTTACAAATTTGTTTGTTTTCATCGTGTAAAATGAATTGTGATTCCATACCTGATAATTCCCCTTTCTACTTTTCCTTGAAAGTGAGTGAGATTTTATTTTGAAGGGGGGCATGAACAGCCCACATTTGGTACTCTTCCTGGTGTCACAGCAACAAGTTCAAATGCGCAAGTGCCTTTTAGTCCTGGCTGCAGGGCTAGCGAGAGCTTCTTTCTTGGCTCTTTCTACACTGTGGGGAGAAAACAGCCCTTAACATCTGAGTAAGGTATCTTTTAAACAATATAAAGCCCCGTTGCTCTGTAAGTGCTTTTGTTTAGAGAACTTATTTCCCCTGTACTGCAATTTCAGCATTCCATATGGCTGGCTGTGTTCATTTTAATTTTGTTGATTGCTCTTTGTAATGTTTTGAAGCCAAGTATTATGTCCAAATACAAATAAGGCAAAACAACAACGAAATAGCAAATGTAGAAGAACCAAGCCTTTGGCACTTTGGCAACTAATACAGTAACTGCAACAATCTTGAGCTGTATGAAAACCTCTTAAGCTCTGTATTTATGAAGGGAAGGCATTTCTGTCATGCTTTTGGCCTGCACACTTTATATTTTTTAATTCTTTGGTCTAAAAAGAATGGGAATAAATACCAAGATTTGGGTTTCTAGATCCCCAAATCCATACAACAAAATAACCATCAACTTCTTAAACTACATAATTCTATATTATAGACTCATGATAATTACTAATGTGAAATGTCAGAATATGAGTTTGACAAATGGCTTAACAAGAATAATGTTCTGTACTATGGAAGAGCTCATTTATTAAATGCATTTGGATAAATTCAAGTTTCAACCTGGCTGTCTTGAGTGAAAATTTTCACACTTTTTTTTTTTTTTTTTTTTGCATTTTGTTAAGATTAGAAAGGCTATTTAGAAGCTACTGCAAGTTATGTAGAAATGAAGACCTGTTATTCTTTTCTTTTCATGAACCTGTGGATATCACTTGCATATGCCCTGGTCAGTGAAACAAAGGGCCTTTTATTCTTAAGGATTTATTTTTATAGCTTCTGAAAAGCAATAATACCCAGGAAAACCCCAAGGTAAAGGAGAATGTTTATTCATTATTGTTCTGTTATTGTTATTATTTTAAGTATACTCATTAGAAGTACAAGGACTAGTTATTTATCAAACTAGAAAAATTCATTGAAATGGAGATTGTTTCTTAGTGATCATGAATATTTTTTTAATTAGCTCCTCACTTTTTGTCTGTTAGTGGAATTTCATTTTTTAGGTGGGAATGTTCTAGATCCCTTCCTCATATGAAGGCTGGGCCAGCATCATGGATGTAGTACTGAGGGCTCTCCTTATTCTTATTTTTTTATTTTTTTTTTCCCGTTGCTCACAGGACTATAGTTTACATCAGTGGATTCCCAAAGTGAATATGATTTGCCCACATTCAGGTGGGCCCCATGCTTGGTTTCATGGTCTGCTCTTGCTGTCTTGAAATTCTTAATACTTCTTGAACAAGGGGGCCCCACATTTTTATTTTGCACTACATTCCATAAATTATATAGTCAGTCCTGCCCACAGTAACTGTATTTTATTCATCTTTACTTCCCTGTAGGTTTTTAGCATGGTGTCTGATGCAAAAATGAATGAATGAATAGATGATTCCTTCCCTTGTTCTGAGAGGAAAATGAAGTACTTACAGTTGCTTTTTGCATTGCTCATAGGTATGCGGTTTAGGTCAATGGGTTCCAAACATGAATATACTTCAGACACAATGAGGTGGATCATCGAGTGGGGATTGGGTAGAAATGCCAGTAGTGAATGAACTTTTTTTTTTCTTTTTAAGACAGGATCTCACTCTGTCTCCCAGGCTGTAGTATAGGGGTGTGATAATAGCTCACTGCAGCCTGGAACTCCTGGGCTCCAGCAATTCCCCTGCCTCAGCCTCCCTAGTAGCTCGGACTACAGGTGTGAGCCACCACACCTGGCTTATTTTTTAAATTTTTATTTTTTGTAGAGGCAGTGTCTCACTGTGTTGCCCAGGCTGGTCTCAAACTCCTGGCCTCAAGTGGTCCTTGCATCTCAGCCTTCCAGAGTACTGGGATTACGGATGTGAGCCACTATGCCCAGCTGCAAATGAACTTTTGAGGAAAGTTCTGGCCATACTGCACTCTTCCTGAGTCAAAATTTTTTGAGATTGGAGTCTAGGAATCTGTATTTAAAAAATTCCTTAGGTAGTAGTGTGCCTGATCAGTCTTCTCCCACAGAGCTCTGCAAGCCCTGCAGTTCTGTGCCCAGCCTTGGATGTGGGTTTCTGTTGGGTGGGATGGAATTTGTCAAAGTTGTCAAGAAAAAGGCCTATTTCAAAGGGTATCAAGTGAAATTAGGATACGATGGGTGGGGCAGTAGATAACTAAGTGAAGAATAAGTACAACACACCCAAGTCTGAGATGATCCTGTGCTATTGCGATAGGCTAGGCTACCGTTTGTCTAACTGCTCATGCTCCATTGGAGGGGATAGGACACTGTGCCTCTTATGCCCACAAAGTCCCAAAGTATGAGGTAAAGGTTGGCTTTACAAACCATGCTGCAGCATAAAGTACCAGCCAACTGCCACCCACTCTCCTCTTCACAGATTTAGCGAAATGAAATCTACCTCCAAGTGGAGGTGAACAGAGGGGACTGTAGTATGGAAAGGCCCAATGGTCAGCCTAGTACCTTTGTGTGCAGTTTGGATGGGGGCCTTGCCAGAACTACTACAGGTTTGTGCGGGGGGTGGGAGGCCCCTAAAGTGAGTTGTGGATGTGGGCTTATCCATCTCTCAGTACTAAATGATGCCCAGGTTTTCATTCAGGGAGCAAGGATTTGGTGCAGGGGTACATCTTACGCACACCATAGTGCAGATTATATGCATCTCCTAATGAAAGATGAAGATGCTTATGAGAGACGGTTCTCTCAAAACATACAGAATATTGTAACTCTAGCCTGGGTGTGGCGGCTCGTGCCTGTATTCCCAAGGTGAGGAGAATTGTCTGAGGCCAGGAATTTGAGACCAGCCTGGGCAACATGGCAAGACCCCACCCCATCTCTACCAAAAAAAAGAAAAAAAAGAAAAGAATCTTGTAACTCTAAACATAATGGAGATGTGCAAAGTTCATGTTGCTGAATGAAAGTGTCTGGTCTATGAGAAGACACTCAAGAAGTTTCAAAAGGAAAGGTAGAAGCACCCTGAAATGTCTCTTGCCTGAAAGGAGGGTTGCATGCAGAGCTCAGGAGCAGGTTGCTAACATCTCGAAACCAAACCATTGTTGTCTGTCATGGTCTAGAAGAGTTTTCAGATTAAGACACGCTTGTCATCGAAGGTGGGAGGAGATTGTTCATAGTGGATGAGGAGGTAGAAAGGACAATAACTAGCAGCAAAGGGTTAGGGATGAAAATTATCCAGAAAGAGAAAGTAATTTTTTTTAACCACTTGCATCATCTCATTCATTACTCAGTAAATATGCTCTGAGCAACCATTATGTATTCGATACTACTATTCTA
>CAUYRB010095730.1:0-11999 GCA_963574695.1 Propithecus perrieri
AGTGGGATTGCTGGATCGAATGGTAGTTCTACTTTTAATTCTTTGCTCCATCCTGTTTTCCATAGAGGTTGCACTAATTTACAGTCCCACCAACAATGTATAAGTGTTCTTTTCTCTTACTGAAAAATTTCTTTAGTAAGAACTCAAGGCAATAAATTAACTGTTTTAACTTCTCTCTCTTTTGAGAGTTGCCAGGAAACTTGC
Source organism: Propithecus perrieri (assembly GCA_963574695.1). NCBI lineage: Eukaryota > Metazoa > Chordata > Mammalia > Primates > Indriidae > Propithecus > Propithecus perrieri. The sequence continues at coordinate 205 of CAUYRB010095730.1, forward strand.
TCCTCTTTTAAGATCCTCAGAATCTTTAGGACTCTTTCTTCTGCTTGGTCTGTTCTCATTCATCATAATCCAGAGCAACTGATAAAGCTTGTTTATACTTAGCACTATACATATTTCAAACGGGTTAAATACTAAACATTAAAAAATGAAGATCATGACCCTGTCATAGAGAAGTGAGAAATAATTTTGCCTTTAGAAGTATAAATGCTTCATTTTTATAAGAATTGCAGTTATTTTAATATAAAGATAACTACAATTCAAGACCCAAACCAAAATAAAGCAATCAAATACAAAATTATGTCATATAGATTGACAGAGAAAAAAATTACTATGCAGTGTTCTAAGTAAGTCATAAAATCTTTTGCCATTATTGAATCAAATGATAAACTTGATTATAATGAATATTGTGATGCTAATCATGTTTAAAATTTTGTATGTGTTTTTCCTGGTATTGAGAATTCGTATTTTTCTATAAAGATCTATGATAATTCAAAATTAATCATGTTATTTTATGCAACAAACTTACAAATAAATAATTCAATATAAAAATATAAACAAAACAAAAAATAAACACTGTAAATTTCTGTAACTTTTTATAAAACTTGATATCCATATCAACAGAAAGATTATACTGCTCTTCCCTGTATCAGGCTTTGCTAGTGTGCTTGCCAACAATCATGCTCAATTTCCTCTCCTGACCCTTCTCCTTGTCTTTGGCATATCTTTCTCATCCATCTGGCTTTAGAATGTTTTTACTTTTTATCCACACTCTCCAAATTTACTATACAATTAATTTTGATCAAATTTCTGAGTTTTCTGGTCCTATGTAGCACAATTATTATGGATGTGGATTTATTTCTCTCACATTCTGGAGTTCAGAGAATCAAAAAGAAAGAAAGCAAGTGTTGGATGTTCAAAGGATATAAATAAATAAATTTTAAAAAGCTGTTTATAAATCAGGTATACTAAGGCTCATTTTTCAATAATTTCTCTTTGTTTGTGTGGGCTATTTTAGGTATATTCAGATAATTTTGCTATTATGTGTGTATATATATATGTGAGAATATATGTGTGTGCACACACATGCACACACACATACACATATAGTCATGTGCCACATAACGACGTTTTGGTCAATGATGGACTTCATATACAATGATGGTTTCATAAGATTATGCCATATTTTTACTGTACCTTTTCTGTCTTTAGATATGTTTAGATACACAAATACTTACCATTATGTTAAAATTGTCTATAGTATTCAGCACAGAAATTTGCTGTACAGATTTGTAGTCTAGGAGCAAAAGGCCATATCACATAGCCTATGTGTGTAACAGGCTATAAAATCTACAATTGTGTAAGTACACTCTATCATGTTCGCACAATGATGAATTTGCCTAAAAATGCATTTCTCAGAATGAATCTCTGTCATTAAGCAACACATGACTGTACACTCTGTGATGTTTACACAAGGACAAAATTGCCTGATGACTCATTTCTCAGAACATATTGCCATTGTTAAGCAACACATGACTAGATATACATTTGTACATTCATATATTGAATAAATTCGTTGCTATTAAAATAAGCTCTAGTGCTCTTTCTCGAGTAGCTTAGGTAGCTTATTACCTTTGAGACAAATGAATACTATTATAAAAATTGAATAGGGGAAGAAGACTTTTATTGTTTTTCCGACTGCACCATGTACTATTTGTAGGTCTTTGGTTTCTGGCTTATTTCCAAACCTATGGTTAAACATAAGAATTTGACACAGAATAATATTAAGTAGACATCGCTTCTTTTTTAAGACAATAACCCTCAGTAATGTTTTTATGTTACTTGCATTTGGACTGGAGCAGTTCTGCACCACGCACTTAGTTTACATGTTTGGTGGAGGGAAACACATGATAATTGAAGCCAAAATATACAATCTGTGTGATAGCTTCACTGCTAGCACAATGAGGGCCAGATTAGCTGAATACTGTGAGCTACTATTTCTTATCGGTGGGGCTGACAATAATGAGGTGGGTGGCAGTAGAAACTGTCAGGGTCGGGGAGCTAGTAACGTGGCAGGGGACTGACTATATTGTATATCAGTATAAATTCTGGATTACGATGATATCTCATTGTCCCTTTCTGCAACGCATAAAACAATATTCTCTCTTCATGGGCCAAACTTATTTTCTGTGAATCTACTCGCTTGCAGAAATAGGGATGTTAATGTGTTCTTACAAGATTTTTAATATATGCATAAGAGAAGTAATTTAAGAAGACGAAAAATGGAATCATGCCTAGAGAAGTCCCGGTGTGCAGTAGGGACTCAGTGAATGAACTCAGTCAGACATTTATCTGAATATTGGCCTAAGGTTAAAGAAGAAACACGTTCAGAAGTAAATTTCTTTGAAACAAACATTAGTATTGTTATACTATTAAAAACATCACTCTCATATCTCAACGAAGTTTATTGAGAGACTACTCTATGTATGTTCCTGTTCATTTTTGCTACAAATGTGTAGTTTTTCTTAATCCACTCCTTCAGTTCTTCTTGACAATGTCAGTTTTCACAGCCTTACAAATACCTAGGTTTTGACCCTGCAGTTTTCTAGCACATTTTACAATATTTCCACATTCATATACAATGTTCATCACAATTGTTGATTTGGGAACTATTCCTTAGGCTGAGTTGTAACAAATTTGTGTAATATCTTGGAATTTTTATTCCAAGTGGAGCAGAAAATGGCGTGCTCTGCACATACTGCTTGGATGTCTTGGGTGTCCAAAATCTTTTCGATCAGGTATCAAAAGTACTAATATCCTAAGATCTGATATCCTAAGTTCTAATATATCACATCTCTTTTAAAATGTACTCCTTAGGTATAGCCCCCTCTTTACATAAATATTCATGAATAAACTTAAAATTTCCTAGTGACGTATTATGCTTAAATAAGCGAGACATGGATTCAGATAAACGTAGCTTTAAAATTGGACATCAGTCATTATTTGTCAGATTTTGAAAAACTTTCTTAACTTTTCTACACACTAGTGTTCTTATCCATAAAATGAGAAAAATACTAGTAACTCACTGCTAATTAGAGGATATAATGCATCTGAAATACTACCTGACACAGAACAAATGTTTAATAAATCCTATTTTATCATTGTTAGTTATTTATTTTGTGCATTATCTTTTACCTTAGACAATAAAAATAAACTATTGAAAATGTAACACCACGACTCATCAAAGTATTTCATTTTAATAAGCCACTTGGGTATATTTTCTTTTAAATGTCATACTCAGTGGGTAAAATAATTTAATTTGAACTGAACACAATTGATTTGTTTGCAGTATACAAGCAAAAGAGCTTGTACTTGTACATTTTGTTTTTTGCAACATTTTTTATGTGTGTGCACATTCATAGAACTTCCACTGATGACCCACATAAGGAATTAATTGCAAATGTCTGCAAAAGAATAATCTTAAAAGACTTACGGATTCAGCACCAAAGATTATAAAGAAGTTTATGTAGACAGTGCAGTCATGTTGTGTTTCTAAGAGTGACATTTAAAGCTTATTAAGGGTGATTTTGGAAGACATAATATGCATTTAAAATACCTCCTAAAAATATTGGAAGCTTGATGTAGGCATATGTGTATACAATTCTATTTTCTAATTAAAAAGAAAATCAATCACATGATTTGAAGCAAGTAAAAGTTTTTCTGGAAATTTGTGTAGTCAAACTAGTCAATCACTAATTTGATTCCCCACTTAATCCAAAAAGAGCTTTACCAAACAAGCGCAGGGTGGCATATGGTTGAATAATCAAGAGAATCTGAAAGAAATATTCAAAAAGTCCTTGAACACAAGCTGAAGGGTGTGGGTAAAGAGAACAAATTAAATACAAAGCAATGAGGGAGTATCCTTGCTTCTAGAAAACTTGAGATCAAAGCATGGAGGATTAGACCACTTGGAAGAGTCTACCACGAGTTGTAGAGGGTTCCAGGAAGACGAATTATGAGAATTCAGCTTCCTTTCCACCATTGAGAATAATAGTCTATATGCCATGCCTAAGCCAAAAGATGAACTGGGATTACAGATATCAGGGTGCAAAGAAGGATGTTTGTTCTGTGGTAGTTGAGATAGAAACTATACATGGCTTTCTCCTCCATGATCTGGATGAACTTTGTGACACCTGAGTGAAGCAGCACAGATAGGAGGCCCTCAAAGTCAAGGATCCTGGGAAGACATTGGCCATAGCTATCCAGCATTTCTGACTGCAGAGATTAAAGCTCACCCTATTCTCTCCCAAAGCAATGTGACCAATAAAGAAATGAAGAAGCACATTAAGATATGAGGTTACATCTGGGACTAGGAAAAGTTTAGGAAAGCTTAGAGGGATGCAGTCTCAGGAGAATGTTTCATGTTCCAAGGACATGTGGTTCTTACTTCTGTTGGTCCATAGCAAGAAAGAGTCTTTTATTCTCCACCTACTAAAAAATTGGGCAATACAAGAACCAAGTCTCAGGCCCAGTGAGTCAGCAAAGAACAATAACACATGTTTGAGCAGCCAGTGGCTAAAGAGATCTTGCACAATTTTGGCATATTAGAGCAGATGGGGAAGACTAATTAAAAACAAAACAAAAATAGCACCAAAGGGAATTCTGAAGGTTAAATAGACAAAACCTACATTATTTTTCAAATATGACATTTATGTTATGCAAAGAGGATGGTCATTGTTGTCAAACAAATTAAGAAGATGGTCACTGTTGTTATCCAAATGGGTGGCTTGAAAATATATAAAAAAAAATTCCCAAGAGCAGAAGAAAAATACAAACATAGAGAACATATGAGTAAAAAAGAAGACACATGGAAGGGAAATACAGAAAATTTAACATGCAAATAATATTTTGAGGGGGGGAAAAAAGAATAGATGAGGGATAGTTAATGGTAAACAAATAATGAAAGGGGATGTGTCAGGACATGAATGTACCTATCTGGTTCTAAGGTGTATCAATAAAAAAAGAAATATACCCAGTCATATTGTGACAAATTTTCAAATATTCAAGTTCCTATAGCATATTAATAAGTTATATTATTGTCAATATTATTGTTAATAATAAAAATAAAAAGTTACCTATAAAAAACAGGACTGCCATCAAATTTCTCATTTTTTAACACTTGAAACTGGAATGGGGTAATGTAACATTTGCTGACTACTAACAAAAAATGTATTTATCCTCCAAATCCCATACATACTGACAATGTCATCATCTTACAGGGAAGATGACTGATAGTGTGTGCAATAACATAATGAATTCAATTTGAGAGAAATAATTGAGAAAATACTTGAACCAAGTAACAAAGGATCTGAAAGAGAAAATCCAAGCTTTTTATTTTTATTTCAAAATATTAAGAGAGTACAAATGATTTTGTTACATGGATACATTGTAAAATGCTGAAGTCAAGGCTTTCATTGTACCTGCCACCAGGACAGTGTTCATTGTACTTAATAGGTAAAGTTTTATCCATCACCCTCCCAACCTCTCCATTCTTATTATAATTTCCCATACCCTTTATGGCTCTTTGTGCTCATATGTACCCATTGTTTATCTCCCACTTACTAATGAGAACACATTTGTTTCATGGGTCACTGTGATCTTAATAGTGGTTAGTAATGAGAATATGTGGTGTTTGTTTTTCCATTACTGAGATACTTGACTTAGGATAATGGTCTCCAATTCCATCCATATTACTGCAAGGGACATTATTTTCTTTCTTTTTATGGCTTAGTAGTATTCCATTTCCTTTATATTCTCATGAATTAATGGGCACTTAGCTTGATTCTGTATCTTTGTAATTGTGTATTGTGCACTGATAAACATTTGAGTGTAATTGTCTTTTACATAAAATTTATTTTTTGGGGGGACATGCCCAGTAGTGGGATTACTAGATTGAATGGTAGGTCTACATTTATTTCTTTGAGGAATCTCCATACTGTTTTCTATAGAAGTTGTTCTAGTTTGCAGTTCCACCAACAGTATATAAGCATTCCTTTTTCTCTACGTCCACACCAACATCTGTTGTTTTTGACTTTTTAATAATGGTCATTCTGGCAGGGGTAAGGGTATATCATTGTGGTTTTAATTTACATATCTCTAAAGATTAGTGATGTTGAACATTTTTTCATATATTTGTTAACCATTTGTCTATTTTCTTTTGAAAAATTCTGTTCATGTCTTTTGCTCACGTTTTGATAGGGTGGTTTATTTTTTTCCTGCTGATTTATTTGACTTTTTTGTAGATTATGGATATTATCCTTTGACAGATGTATAGTTTGAAAATATTTTCTACCAATCTGTAAGTTACCTGTTTATTCTGATGATTATTTCCTTTACTGTGCAGAAGTTTTTTAATTCAATTAAGTTCCATTCATTTATTTTTGTTGCTGCTTTATTTGCCTTTGGGGTCTTGGTTATAAATTCTTTGTCTAGGCCTGTGTCTAGAAGAGTTTTTGCTACATTTTTATCTAGGATTTTTATGATTTCATGCCCTAAGTCTTTAATCCATCTTGAATAAATTTCTGTTTATGATAAGAGATAGGAGTCCTGTCTCATTCTCTGCATATGGCTATATAATTTTTTAACCACCGTCTATTGAATTGGGTGTCTCTTCCCCAGTGTATATTTTTGTTTGCTTTGTTTAAGATCAGTTGGTTGTAGCTTCATCATTTTATTTCTGGTTTCTCTATGCTGTTCCATTGGTCTATGTCTGTACTTTTACACCAGAACCATGCTGCTTTTGTCACTATAACCTCGAGTATAATTTGAAATCAGGTAATGTGATGCCTCCAGATTTGTTGTTTTTACTTAAGATTACTTTGGCTATTCGGGCTATTTTTGGTTCTGATGAAGCTCGGAGTATTTTTTCTAGATCTATGAAATAAGACAATGGTATATTGATGGGAATTGCATTGAATCTGTAAACTGCTCTGGGTAGAATGGACATTGTAATGATGTTGATTCCATGAATACATGAGCATGGTATGATTTTCCATTTGTTTGTGTCATCTACCACTTCTTTTGTCAGTGTTTTGCAGTTCTCCTTGTAAAGATCTTTTAACTTCTTGGCTAAGTATAGTCCTAAGTATTTTATATATTTTTGTAGTTATTGTAAATGGTATTAAGTCACTGATTTGGCTCTCAACATGATTGTTAATAGTCTATAGATATGCTACTGATTTGTGTATATTGATTTTGCAATCTGAGACTTTCTTGAACTTATTTATCGATTCTTTTGGTACAATCTTTAGGGTTTCCCAGATATAAGATCATACCATTATCAAACAGGGATAGTTTGATCTGTTTGTTTCTAGTTTGGATGCCCTTTATTTCTTTCTCTTGCCTGATTGCTCTGGCTAGGACTTCCAGTATTATGTTGAATAGAAGTGATGATAGTGGGCAGCCTTGTTCCAGTCTTAGCTTTCAAACTTTTCTCCATTCACTATGATGTTGGCTGTGGGTTTGTTATAGATAGCTTTTTAAATTTAGAGGTATGCTTTTTCTATGGCTAGTGCTGGAGGGGTTTTATCGTGAAAAGATGCTTGATTTTACCAAATTCTTTTTGTGCATCTATTGAGATGATCGTATGGTCTTTGTTTTTGCTTCTGTTTATCACATTTATTAATTTGCATATGTTGAACCATTCTTGCATGCCTCAGATGAAAGCCACTTGATCATGGTGAATTATTGTTTTGATACACTGTTGAATTTGGCTTGCCAGTATTTTGTTGAGGATTTTTACATCAATGTTCATAAGGGATAATTTTTTGTGTCCTTTCCTGGCTTTGGTACCAAAGTGATACTGGCTTGTAGAATGAGTTATCTATGATTCCCTGTCACTCCATAAATTAGTATTACTATATTAGAGACAGAAATGGTCTCAGGAGTTTTGCAGGGCTCTGCCCTGAAAGAATATGTGAACATGTTAGTTTGCCTATCAAAAGCTGCTCCACTTCAGGAGGGCATCTCAAAGGTCAGTAGCAGCTGCTTTCCAAGGTGATGCTGCAGTCTCAACCCCATGGTTCTCTCCTGCTTTGAAGGACAAAACAAGGTCTGCATGGAACCACAGGATGAGAGCTGATCAAAGAATGTCTGCCTGAGAGACAGAGAGACAGATACCTGCAGCTAAAAACAATTAGCCCAAGGGACAGTTACTGCTTGACTTGTGATGACCTGTCTCTATCTGCAATAACTAGATAAAGAAATATGGAGCCACTATATCTCTGTTTTACCCTTCTGTTAAGTGATAGCTTTATCTTAGAACTTAGAAGTTTTCCCTTGAAAGATTTTGTAACCATTTGTTCACCTAGATAGAGTTAGTTAAGGGATCTATAGAAGGCTTTTGAAATACTTTTAACCTAAAATGAACTACCTGTTATTATGTAAATCTATTACCCCTGGCAACCGATCTCTGGACCTATAAATACTCATGTGAAACTTCACTCGTGGCCTTACGATTGATGGGGATATTGTAAGGACCCCTGAGTACTCCCACTTTTGCCTTTTATCTTTATAAATCTACAAAATTATACCTTCATCTCTGTGTATTCTTTTATTTCTATTATTTTCTGTTTTCTATTATTTTTTTATCCTTTGCGATGACCCCTACCTAAGGGACCTAATTTTTTGCTGGGAGCATAGCTAACTCCCTGCAATTCCCTCTCTGTTGATGTTATGGAATAATTTTTGTAGGACAGGTGCCAGTTCTTTGTAGATCTGGTAGAATTCAGCTGTGAATCTGTCTAGTTTGTGTTTTTATCCTTGGAAGATTTTTTATTATTACCATAATCTCTCTGTTCATTACTGGTCCTTTCAGGATTTGTATTTCTTCCTTATTCAGGCTTTGGAGGGTGTGTATTTGCAGGAATGTATCCATATCATCTAGGTTTTCTAGTTTGTGCATAGAGGTTTTCATAGTATTCACAGATGATATTTTGTATTTCATTGGTATCAGTAGTAATGTCTCCTTTTTCATTTCTGATTGAGATTGAGTCTTTTCTGTTTCTGATTAATCTGGATAGTGATCTATTGATTTTATTCGTCTTTTCAAAGAACCAACTTTTTGTTTTTTTTGATGCTTTATTTGTTAATTTGTTTCTATTTCATTTATTTCTACCTGAGTTTTTTATTTATTTTTTTCTGCTGGGTTTGGGTTTGGTTTGTTCTACTTTTTCTAGTTTCTTGAGATGTGACATCATGTTAATAATTTGTAATCTTTCTGTCTTTTGGATTTTAGCCTTTAAGTGCTATGATTTTCCCCTTAGCACTGCTTTTGCTGTATCCCATATATTGTGAATGCTTGTGTCCCCTTTGTCATTCAATTTGAATAATCTTTTGTTTTCCATTTTAATTTAATCATTGATCCAAGGATCATTCAACAGCAGGTTGTTTCTCTTGGAATGATTTCTAGTTTTATTCCACTGTGGTCTGAGAAGACACATGGTATGATTTCGATTTTTCTGAATTTGCTGAATCTTGTTATGTGGCCTAAGATATGATTGATTGTGGAAAATGCCCCATGTGATGATGAAAAGAATATATATACTGTATTTTTGGGGTAGAGTGTTTTGTAAATGTTTATTATTTCCATTTGTTCAAGAGTCCAATTTAAGTCCAATATTTCCTTATGGATTTTCTGCTTTGATAATCTGTCCAATTTTGTCAGTGGGGTTTTGAGGTTGCTGGCAATTATGATACTACTGTTTATTTCTTTGTTTAGAGCTAGTAGAATTTGTTTTATAAATCTGTAGCTCCTGTGTTAGGTACATATATATTTAGGACTGTTATGTCTTTTTATTGAAAATCTGCCTTTTTTATTATATAATGACCATCTTTGTCTTTTTTTACCATTGCTGATTTAAAGTCCATTTTATCTGATATGAGAATGGCTACACCTGCTCACTTTGGTTTCCATTTACTTGGAACACTTTTTTTTTTTCATCTGCATACCTTGAGTCTGTGTGAGTCCTTGAGAGTTAGATGAGTTTCTTGGAGATAGCATATACTTGGACTATGATTTTCTATCCATTCAGCCAGTCTATTCTTTTATGTGGAGCATTAAGTTTGTTCATGTTCAGTGTTTGAAATGATATGTGGGATACTGTTCTGTTTATTATGTTAAATGATACTTGTTGAATGATACTTTGTTGTTTTGTTTTCCCTTCTGGGATGTTGTTTTATTACAGTTGTGACCTTAACTTTCAGGTATTTTTACACCAACAGGTATCTATTTTTCTGTTTTCTGTTTAGTGTACTTTTGAATATTTTCTGTAGGGCAGGTTTAGTGGTGAAAAATTCCCTCAGTATTTTCATGTTTAGAAAAATGTTTATTTCTCCATCATTTATGAAACTTATTTTTTCAGGATACAAAATTCTTGGCTGGCAATTTTTCTGTTTATGAAGACTAAAAATGGGGGCCCAATTCTTTCTGGCTTGTAAGGTCTCTACTGAGAAATCTGTTGTTAGACTGATGGATTTTCCTTTGTAGGTTAGTTGTTGCTTTCATTTTGCAGTTTGTAGAATCTCCTTCATTTTGACTTTGGCCACGTTGATGCCTATGTGTCTTTCAAATGCCCTATTTGCTATGAATCTTCCTGATGTTCAGTGACCATTTTGTTTTTGGATGTCTGAATTTCTGACAATACCAGGGATGTTTTTCTCAATAATTCCCTTGAATAGGTTTTCTGTGCCTTTTGATTTTTCTTCTTCTTCCACAGGCATACCTGGAACTCTTATACTGGCTTAATTTACATCATCCCATATTTCTCTGAGTGATTATTCATACTTTTTTATTCTTTTCTCTGCATCTTTGACTGACTATGTTAGTTCAAAGCCTTGTCTTCCAGCTCTGAAATTCTTTCTCCTTTTTAAGTCTAGCCTGTTGAAGATTTCTGCTTTATTTTGAAATTCCCTAAATGATTCTTTTATTTCTTTCAGTTCTGTTATATCTTTTCTTATGGTGTCTATCTCTTTAGTGTCTTTTTCACTTTTTTTCTTTTATGTCTTAAAATTTTTATTGACTTCTTTGTATTGGTTTTCAACTTTCTCTTCAATCCTATTCATTTTATTTGCCATCCATACTCTGAATTCCATTTTTGACATTTTCATGCCGGGAACTTGGCCAACGTTGCCTGCAAAAAACCGGGTCCCTTTGGTAGATTTGCAAGGGATAAGAAAATAATAGAGAAAAATAGAAAATAAAAGAAATAAAAGAATACATGGAGACAAAGATATAGTTTTATAAGTTTATAAAGATTATAAGCAAAGCAGGATCTCGGCGGGCATAGACCTTCTCCGTGGATCTCAAAAAGGCTGGAATGAGATCTTAAATGGCAACTTATAGGGAATAGTGATTAGTTGCCAGGGGTAACAGTTTTATATAACAGTAGATAGTTCCTCTCAGGTTAACAGATTTTCAAAAGGCTTCTACAGATCCTTTAACTAATTCCATCTATGTGAACAAATGGTTATAAAATCTTTCAAAGGTTAACTTCTAAGTTCTAAGGTAAATTTATCACTTAACAGAGGGGTTAAACAGAGATATGTTGGCTCCATATTTATTAGGTTATTGTGAATGGAGACAGGTAGTCTGGAGTGTTAAAAGAAGAGCTTTGCTTCTAGCCATTTGGGCAGCTGTCTGTTCCAGGGGGCACTCCATTGTCAGCTCTCATCCTGTAGTTTTTAACAGATTCACTTTGCTTTACAAAGCAAATCCAAACCTTTAGGTCTGAGAAACGCGG
>CAUYRB010095732.1:0-12976 GCA_963574695.1 Propithecus perrieri
TCTTTACATATGTCAGTAGTGGAGCTTCTGCTCAAAAATTGCCTGTTAGTTAAGAAATTTCTTCTTTGTTACCAGAATTATTATTATATATACTATATCCTTATACCTTTATCTTATAAAATATTCAAGTCATTCCATGTGTATGTATATGAAATATGAAACTTCTATTATGTTTTTCATTTTGGTGAATCAAATAAGAAAAAGAAAATGATAAAAAGATTGAGGATTATCAAGTTAGTTTCTTGTTAGAAGTGAACAACCAAAACATTCGTTGCAGAAACAAGAACATTAACTTGTTCATGAAAGTATTATCTAAAATTTTACGTTAGAATGAAAAACTAAGAAACACTAAGAAAGCGTATTTAAAAGCAGTTGATTATGATTAGACAGCAAACCTATCATAAAATTAATAGAATTGTATCTTTGGGCTTTTCTGTTTTAGGTCATTCATGAAAGAAATTGCCATTTTTAGAATAATTTTCTAACTTCTAATAGCTTTTGTTACTTATAATATAACCCCCCTTGTCCTCAGGGTACGTGTTGCAACCCCCAACGAATGTCTGAAACCCTGGATGGCACTGACCTCTATTGCCGTCAATCAGAACATGTTTCTGTTCCTGTCTTTCATTCACAAATTCAACGCCTTTCCCATCTCAACTAAGCAATCACGAGACACCATGGCCATAATTTTGAGTTTGATGTGTGAGAGTAAAACTAGTACAAATTTCTTTTTCCTTCTTCACAATTCCACAAATAGAAGATCTGTTTTTACCATAGATCTAAGCAACCTTGGCCTATGGTATTTTTTCTTTACTTATTAAGTTGAGAACTTTTAGCTTTTCATTTAAAGGGTGCACTTTAACTTAAGAACTTCTCTTTGGCATACTGAAATTGTTAGCATCACTACTCCCGCACTTTGTTGTCTATTCTTAAGTAAGATAAGGGTTGTTTGAATACAGGTACTGCAATACCATGACAGTTGATCTGATCACCTCACTGGCAACTAAGGGACTCATGGAAACAGGGAGCATAAACAGTGTGGATCAGCTGGACAAACCATTGATTTTCATACTGGGTGGGACAAAGCAGAACAGCTGGAGGTTTCATCACATTACTCAGAATGGCAGGCAATTTACAACTTACGAATCATTTATTTCTGGAATTTTCCATTTAATATTTTTGGGCACAATTGACTGTGAGTGACTGAAACTGCAGAAACCGAAACTGAATAACAAGAGACTACTGTATTTACATTTCATAGCATTTTACTAGTTAGCTGGATGAGAATGTTTATGAAATAATGGGTTTTTTAGCCATTAGTCTATTTTCTTTTTAAAAGTTTCTGTTCATGTCCTTTGCCCATTTTTAATGGGGTTGTTTGATTTTTTCTTGCTGATTTTCCTGAGTTCTATACAGAGTCTAGTCGTCAGCTCTTTATCAGATGGATAGTATTCAAATATTTTCTTCCATTCTATAGGTTGTCTGTTCACTCTAGTGAAAAGAAGATAGACTAATGGCCAACAAACACATGAAAGATTGCTCAACATCTCTAATCATCAGGGAAATGCAAATCAAAACTACAATGAGATATCATTTAACTCCAGTAGGAATGGCTCTTATCAAAAAGTCCCAAAACAACAAATGTTGACACAGATGTGGAGAGATAGGAACACTCATACACTCCTTTGGTGGGACTGCAAACTAGCACAACCTCTGTGGAAAGTAATATGGAGATACCTTAAAGAACTAAAAGTAGAACTACCATGTGATCCAGAAATCTCACTACTGGGTATTTACCCAAAGGAAAAAAAGACATTCTACAGAAAAGATACCTGCACTTGAATATTTATAGCAACACAATTCGCAACTACAAAAGTGTGGGAAACAACTCAAGTGCCCATCAATCCATGAGTGGATTCATAAAATGTGGCATACATATAACATGGATTGCTACTCAGCCATACAAAAAAAAAAGAAAAAAAAATGGCGAACTAATACTTCTTGTACTATCCTGAATGAAGCTGAGGCCCATTCTCCTAAGTGAAGTATCACAAGAGTGGAAAAAGAAACAACACATGTACTCACCATTAAATTGGCACTAATTGATCAAAACATGCACACAAATGGAAGTAACATTCACTGAGTGTTGGGCAGGTGGGATAGGGGAGGAGGGGATGGGTAAATTCATACCTAATGGGTGCGGTGTGCACTGTCTGGGAAATGAGCACGCTTGGTGCTCTGACTCGGGCGGTGCAAAGACAATTTATGTAACCGAAGCATTTGTACCCTCGTAATACTCTGAAATTAAAAAAGCAAGAATTTATTATATATTTCAAAATAGCCAAAAAAGAAGATTTGAAATGTTCCCAGCATGAGGAAATGATAAATGTTTGAGGTAATAGATATCCTAATTACTCTGAGTTGATCATGATCCACTGCATGCAAGTATCAAAATATCACGTGCACTCCATAAATATGTACTATTATTATGTATCAATAAAAGAGGGAGAGAAATAAAAAAAGAAAGAATGATTTTTCTGTTTAAGGTTAGATGGTTTGGGATAGGAAAATTCCATCATTTTAAAATGTAATTATATCCCTAATGATAGAATTTCAGGGAGGTTTGTATTACCTAGAGCATTTCTACCTTGGTAAAGGTAGAATATTATAAATTTAAATAGGAGCTGTGATTGTTGTGGTCCTTGTTAAGCATGTACTGTTTAAACTAATAACATTAATAGTGGCCTCTGTGTGCATTTATTCATTGCTTCATAAAATCAAAGATAGTGTATGCACTTATTATTTTATCCTTTCCCCACGGGATGGATTGGCTTAGATGGCTTAGAGTGCTCCTGAAATATGTTTATTATAGAATTATAGAAACCGCTGGACATTGCGTTTTCAAATTCAGTTGTTCCCTCTTACTTGAAAATTAATTTACTTTCTACTTATAGTGAGTGTACATTGGCTTCTGCTTGTGTATGTGTGTTTGTGTGTGTGTGTATTTTAATCACTATGACATAACAGGGACCAATATATTTTCTTTCAATGGTTAATCAAGTTCTAAAAATTTTTAAGATTTGGATGTTTTAGTCTTTTCTCTAGGCATTACACATTTGATTATGCATATCATCTTTTCCTTTCCATTCTTTCTAGAAGCCTCAAGAAACACATTTTAAATACTTTATTTTGCTTTTCAATAATAGGGTAGTGTTTAAAGATAAAAACAAAGTCTGATTTCCACTTAATTCACTGCAATGAATAATTAGAGTAAGCAATTAAAATATTTACTTTGGCAGCATTCATTCTATGCTCATCTATAATTTATATTTCAGAACATTCTTACATGGAAAAATGAGCAAATATCATTTTATTATCATGCCATTCAGAGACTCAAAGTTTATAGACTGTTGTGAAAGACTGCAGGCCCAATAGTTTTCTTTTTCCTTCATGCAATATCAGCAATTTGGGTGATTTTTCACATTGCTCAGTGACTATAAATGTATTTAATACATGCAAAAATGAAGGACATATGGTAATAGTTATTAGATAGACTTGGTATCCAAAGTGTTTTTTTGTATGTTAAATAGTATGGGTGAGTTATTACTTTTGGAGAATCTCAAATGCTCATAAACTAGTGAAAGAGGACAATTGAATAATGTAAATTTAAGATCAGTACCAAATTATGTCTCTTTGCAAAAAAGTATCACAGGAGAGTGTTTTTTTTTTTCTTTTGAACAGAACAAAAGGAGTAGATAGGGGGAATGTGTCTATGTACACATTACCATCTAGGTAATGGGGGGCGACTACTTGTGTCAGATATATGTTCTATAATCCTTTCAAAATATAAAAATATCTTTACATTGTTAACAATTTGTAGCATTTTTTAAGGAAATTATATATTTGTAGAAGGATTGGTAAGATAGTAAGAGTGTTCCCATATATTCATACCCAGTTACCTATTTTATTCATATTACCTAACTATATTTGTCACAGTTAATGAGGTAATATTGATATATTATTATTAACTGAAGTCCATGTGTTATAGTGTTATTTTTGTTCTAGGATCACATTCAGTATGCCATATTACATTTATTCATCATCTTCTTATTCTCTGTTACTATGATGGCCCTTGTTTTGATGTCACTTACAATTTTGAGGAATACTAGTTAAATATTTAGGAGAATTTTCCTCAACTAGGATTTCCCGATATTTTTCTCGTGGTTAAATTGGGGTTATGTATTTAGGGGAATGAGACCACAGACAGTAAGTGTCATTCTCATCACATCATATCAAGGGTCCATACTATGGCCTTATCAACTTGATTATCATCATTGACATTAAACTTCATTACCTAACTCAGGTGGTGTTTGCCGTATTTCTTCACATTTCTCCATGTTTCTTTACAGCTACTCTTCCCTTTACAGCTACTCTACCCCCCAATTTCCATAATGTACACTTTGAAAGGAGTCAGTATGTGCAAGATGCCCTTAAGGAGTTGGGAGTTAATCTTCCATTCCTTAAGGGTAGAGTATCTACTTAGATTATTTGGAATTGTTTTGCATGGTGATTTGTCTCTTGCCTCAAGTTTATTAATTTATTCAATCATTTATTTATATCAGTGTAGACTAATTGATATTAATTTTAAACTTTGGGTTATAATTGAATTCTATTTTATTTATTTTATTATACAAATTACTCTAGCTTTGGCCACTGGGAGCCCTTTCGGTTGGCTCCTGTGCTCCATTGATAACCCCATTATTGTGTGTGTATGTGTGTGTGTGTGTGTGTGTGTGTGTGTTTTTGAACAATTACTTTCATTCTGGTAGTACAAGATGTTCCAGGCTCATCTTCTATTAATATATATCCTACCCCAGGTCTGGAATCAGCAATTTTGGCAAACAGCACTGGCTCCTTTCATTTGAGAATGGTAGTCAAAACCAAGAAATGAAAGTCAGTTGTGCTTATTACTACGGGGTACCATTTTTTTTTATCAGTTGACAGAGCAAGGAAATATATGTGTATACACTAACCCATGTATATACCCATATCTATAAATATTTCTATATGTAATCACATATATGTCTATATTAACATGAGTTCTTTCTGATATCTTCAACTTTAATCTATTGCCACATCATTCTAACTTTCTTACTTTGCTTATCTGTAAACTCCCCTGTCATTAGTGAAAAACAAGCATGTTCCATCTATGCCTATTTCGTTAAGAGTTCTTATCATAAAGAAGTGCTGGATTGATCAACACTCATGTGTACCTATGGTAGTATAATTCAACGAAAATCAAGCAGGCCGAGGGGTGGGGAAGAGGGGAGGAGTAAATTCATAACTAAAGGGTACAATGCACACTATCTGGGAGAAGGAAGTACTTATAACTCTGTCTCAAACCGTACAAAGGTAATGAATGTAACCAAAATGTTTGTACTGCCATAATATTCTGAAATGACAAAAAAAAATTAAAATTAAAAAAATTTCAATAAACTCTTGACATCATTTTTTTCTTTCAGACTATAACTCCAGTATTGTGTCTAAAATCACATCGCCAAATGAAAAATTGCATAACTTTTTCCTAGGTTTTCTTCTAGAAGTTTTAAAGTGTTGTGTTTTGTATTTATTTCTATGATGTATTTGGGTTATTTTTTGTGAAAGATGTAAGATCATTCATCTGTCTCTGCATTGATTTTTTTGGGACACGATGTCTAATTTTCCTAGAGCATTTGTTGAAAAGACAATTTCTCTCTTGGATTGCCCATACTCCTTTGCCAAAGATCAGTTTACTATATATGTGTGATTCTACTTATGGGCTTGCCATCTGTTCCATTAATCTGCACGTCTTTTCTTTTACTGATAACATGATATCTTGATTACAATTGATTTATAGTAAGTCTAGAAGTCAGGTTTTGGCAGTACTCTAGTGTTCTTCTTCAGTATTTTGATGGTTACTCTGGGGCTGCTGCCTGTCTATATAAACTTTTTTTTGAGGCAGTCTCACTCTGACACCCAAGCTGGGGTACAGTGGCACAATCTAGCTCACTGCAGCCTCGAACTCTTGTGCTCAAGTGATCCTCCTCCCTCATCCTCCCAAGTACCTGGGATTACAAGCACGCATCACTACGCCCAGCTAATTTTTAAATTTTGTGTAGAAACGGGGTCTTGCTATGTTTCACAGCTGGTCTCGAACTCCTGGCCTCAAGTAATCCACCTGCCTTGGTCTCCCAAACAATTGGGATTACAGGCATGAGTCACCATGCCTGGCCTTCCATACAAACTTTTGAATCACTTTGTCGATATCCACAAGAAAGTTTGCTTTGATTTTTATTGAAATTGTCTTAAATCTATAAATCAATTTAGGAATAACTGTCATCTTATAAATTCTGATTTGTTCTCTATAAACATAGAATGAATGACTGATTCTCCATTTATTTAATCTTTGACTTATTTCATATTTTATTTTTTAATTTTCCATATATATCCTACATGTATTTTATTAGAGATCTACCTATAAATTTTTGGTAATATTGTATTTACATACTATGATATACCATGGTAGTACTCATAAAAAACATGCTGTAGCATCTGAATTAATTTCAGACAGAGAAAACTTCAAACAAGAAAATTGTCAGGGATGCAGAAGAGCATTACAAAATGATAAACGGGGTCAAGTCTCCAGGAGGACATAAATTTTTACCCTATATTTTACTAAAGCCTAGATTTTCAAATTTAAACTATGACAGATAGTATTCTGGATCACTATCTTGTTATATGAAGAATTACCAGAAGATCCGTATATTGATAATTTAACATAATTTATTATCTATATCAGATTATTAATAAAATGATTAATGTACGGTCTTAAATAATAGCAGGTGGAGCTAAGCTTACTTGAACTGATCTTAAGCACAATGTAGGAAACCTTGGATAGAATCCTTGTGCCTTAAGAAATTCCCTGTTGAATAAGTAAAAATTGCATAGCACCACTTGATTTTTAATGTTATACAAACACAGTAATTTTCAAAATGTGTGTTGTATAGTACTTAAGTCAAATGTAGTTAAAGTTGTAAAAATGTTTTCAAGATATATTTATATTCATCTGTAAAATTATTTTTGTGAAAGTTCAGTGAGATAACAATAAGACCACTTAGCACATTGCCTGATACTACAGGATCAAAAAAGTTATTTTGAAAAATAAATAACACATGAAGGGTAAATAGAAAGAACTATCTTCTGCTGCAAATGCCAGTTGATTTACAGTTAGCCCTTTGGACTACTGTTTATGAAATATAGGTACAACCAGATTCATTGAGAAACACACTTAGTTGTAACTATACTTTCCTTTCTCTGGTCCTAGATGTTTTCATAATGGAGATAAAATATTAAATAAGTGGAAAAATAAAAGAATAGTGAGAGGATGCATCAATATAGGTTGCCTTCAAACCAGGAAGTTATAAAGTTTAATATCCAAGTTGTAAAACACAGTACAAATATAGTTATATTGAAAAACTAAAGAAAACATTTTACTTAAAAAAAATTGTAACATAACATAGTTACGAAAATATAGTAGATGTTGTTACACCCATAGTTGTCTCCTACAATTGTAATTAAATTGAGCTGTGGTGACATCTGTGATCCCAAATGAATATATAAACATTTTACAATTTCCTATTGGGTCTGTTGTGTGTTTCACAATGTAAATTTTAGAAATGTCAACGAAACCTTTTAAGTTTGGAAACTAAGAAGTACACATTGACCAGCTCCATCTGAAAGAAAGTGACATATTGTTCTCAGATTGGAATACCATTTTGCATGTAACATTTCCCCAGAGTGAGTCTTCAATGAAGGACTTGAATTGTTTCCTTCATCCCCAATACAGAATAATGCATTAGAGTCACAAAGGGATGGACGCAACGAAGGCTCCTTTGCCCCCCTCACAGAATACAGATATTCCTCTGTCAGAGATTTAGGTTTTGATGAGAGAATGAAGAACCCTACAAAATATATCTCAAATTGAGCTCTCCGGTTTTGTACAAATGAATCTGGAAAACTTCCCAGATTATTACTGCTTTTATAAGACAACATCTGGTTGAATGGTGTGGCTGAAATTGGAGTGAGAATAAAATAGCTTAGTCTCATCACCAATGCAAAGGCTGTAGACATTGACTTCTTTCTAGTGTTGCTTGAGTATTTTCAGTGTTTTTTGCATTTTTGTTAATCCATGTGTAAAACTCTTTGTGAGATATTCTTACTCCAAATGAACACCGAGAGGACTCAGGATTTCAAAATAGTCTAGTAAAAAGAATGATCTTTATATTTCTATTTAACTCTTAAAAACATTTTATAACATAAATAGAGTTAAATAATTCTTCATAATTTTACAATTACCTAAAGGGAAGATTATCGCTGGTTTTGGCTCTAAATTTGACTTCATTTTTTGCCTTGTTTTTTGAGCACTAGAAAAAAAATGATAAAATCATCTTACAATCTGTTTTTATACTTCTTATTTTCCACATAAAATTTAATTTATAGATAGGACATAAGCATAGAAATTTAGAAACAAATAAATTTGTTTGGCATATTTATATTTTGCATATATGTAATAAAACAAAATCTTAAGATCAGCATGATTCTTTCTGCTTCATTTTTTTCATTTTTGGCAAGGTTACATTATAAATATCAGATGATCCTCATTGTAAATATTGGTCAGCAGGTTTTATTTAAAGAATTTCTATGAAATTCAGCCCGTATAATTCCTAGATTAAAAAAAAATATTTACTGTGTCAAAAATATTGGGCTACTATTTTTATATATATACTTAAAAATATCAGTCATGTCTATCTGATCTTTCTTCAGTTACAACCATTAAAGGAAGTTTTCTCCTTGCTGAAGTGGTTCAGAGACATAAAATGAAACTTAAGTTATTCTGCACCACTAAGTGAGATGCTAGAATTATGCTGGCTCTGGGTAAATTAGAGGATAGCAAGTTTGCCTTGAGGATACTCAGTAATTTAGGCTTACCTCCTGTGGCCAGTGGTTCACTCCTCTTGACAGGAAATCTATGAAAAGCTCCCAGGAAGAGTAACTCTTTGGATTAAGATCAGAATCCAGACTTTTCATTGAAGACCAGATATATTATTAAATAAAAACTAAAAGATAAATTATACTTATCTGTATAAAAGATACGCCGAGGGAGAAAGCTTTAGAATCATGGCACATAGTGATTAATTAGTTATTTAAATAAATTGCTTGGCATACACTTCTAATAAAGTGATTTTATAAAATATTACCTTGATTCCTAATGTTCAAATTTATTTACGATTTTCTAAGTTTAAAATGTCCTTTTCTATGATGTTCAGAAATAGATGATACTGAAACTAACTGCTTTTCAAACTTTGGCAGAAATTCATTTTCCACAGTGAAACTTCTAGAAAAATGTATTAAACGAGAAGTGTTTTATGTTACACTCGTTCAATGAAATGTTGCCAAAGATATGTAATATATAACTTTGGATTAACCACCATGGACAAATGTAATGCAGTTCTTTAAAAAAAATAAATTGTATTATGTATATTTAAGTTATATAACATGATGCCGTAAGATATCTATCTATATCTATAGCTATATCATCTAGATAAATGGTTACTGTAGTGGAACAAATCAACATATCCACCATCTCACAATTGACCATTTTTCCCACTTGTGGCAAGACAAGCTATAATCTACCAATTTAGTAAAAATCCTGAATACAACACACTGTTATTAATTATAGTCCTTATGTTGTACATTAGATCTTTCAACTTGGTCAGCCTAGATATTTGCTATATTGTATCCTTTGATCATTGCATTCTTGACACCTCAGCTTATATGGGCATCGTTCCCTGACCACTCTTAAACATGCTAAAGCACACATGGCAAATATTGATTAGTGATTCTCCCCTATATGTACTCTCATGATATTCTCTCCTGCCCCACTATTAGCTTTCGTTGCTTTATGTTATTATTTACTGCTTATCCATCTGGATCCCTCTCCAATTTCTCAGTGTAACGAAACAAGGTGAGTTTTGACTCTGTTCATCATTATACATAATTTATGCAGCATGGTGCTTAGCATATAGTAGAGTAAAATAATTTGAATCAAAAAACAAAAGTATGTCAAATTTGGAAATAAATACCAAATATCTATTTCTAGTTAGTATTTTTTAAAGAAACCAATGTTTAATATTACTCGTTTTTTATCACATTATGGTAGATGTAATAAATGTATGAATGTTGAACCTTACTAATTTATTCTCTTTCAAAATTTGGAAGAACGATATCATTATATCAGCTAATAGTAATTAATCAACATTTTGACCTTATTCTCGGAAATTCTATTTTTAGTGTTAATTCTTCCAGGAATGATGAAGGCAATGTTCACATATTTATAGCAATAAAATATTTTGTAAGTAATTCAAGAGCACAGCCAACCAAACCAGGGAATTTAAAAAGGATATCTTGCTACAAAATCCAAATAATTATATTTAATTACATTTCAGTAAATAAAACAGAACTATAAGAAGGAAAATAACCTCATTGACAGAGACAAATACTTGTATTTTATCATAATTTAAGCATCCTATTTTTGGTATAACAGATAATTTTTACAAACAGGGATAAAACTGCATTATGGAATTTCATGTTCCATAATGCAAAATCATATTTACGTTACATATGTCAAAAGAATACAGATAGTTTGAACAAGGAAGAAGTATATTAAGGTAAAGAAATATATTAAAAATGATAATAGCATGTTGGAGAAATCACAAAGGAGGCGCAAATGCCACCAGTTGGAAAACTATGTATAACTTATTTGTATGTGAATAAGAATATTTTAGCTTTACATCTGTACAAGCTGTAGAAAGCAAACTGGGCCAAAAAATCCATTACTTTTCTATTCAATTATTATTTTTATCTTTACTAGGACTCCATGACTTATCACTAATGGCCTGAGTATTGGGCTTGGTTTATACGCTTTCAGTATTCACTTGAATTATTTTTGTTCTCCTATAATCTAAAAATTACCGTTTTGTTATTTGGATTCTAATTTTCTCATAAACAATTTTGTTTTAGATTTTCTGAAATTAAACCTAAATCTCTTTTCTTCAATTTGTTACCTGCTAATATATATTAACCTTAGAGCTATACAACAGCTTCAATTGTTTGTTTTTTTAGTCTATAAAATCTCTTCATTACTGAAGATACACTTCTTAGCAATGAAATTGTATTATACATCATGCATATATTAAACATTTTATGTATTAACCCTTAAAATCCAAAAGATTGTTTCTAACATACTAATAAAGCCAACAATCATATCCTCTTGATTCCATCAATGATTATTTCTATCGCATAACATAGTAACCTATCATCTTATTAATAACAAAAAAGTACTAATATTGGGTAAATAAAAATGTGAAGGAAAGAGTAATATGGGAAATCTAGAAACTTTAGCTACAAAGTTGAATCTATTTTTATTTAAATTATATAATCTATCCTTAACCTACCAAAATCATTTTAAAAGTTATCTGTTTTAATTTGCTTATATACAATTCTTCTGCACACATTTAAAATTTATCATCTATTTGTCATGATCTATCCATCTAATTAGAATTTCCACAGGTGATCATGTATATTGCTGGGTAAAAGTTGTACATATTTGGATTTTCATTGACTCAATGTGAATTGATTCTGTCACTATTAAATAAATGGCAATAAGCAGTTTGGGTTCCAGAAATATGGCAAGTTTGAAAAATTTAAAGAAAATATTCATGATATACATTTAAAATCGTTAGATAAATTAGATCAATCTTCTATGCATAATTTATCTTGAAGCAATAAATTAAAAATTATAATGACATACTAACTAGAAAAAATGAAGAAGGAATTCAAAGTTATAAGATTTTGTCTCTCTATTTATTTACATGTTTCACTTTTAACTACAGATCTAGTATGCATGGTAAAGGCTAAACCATGTATAAAAACAGTTCAAGTGTACTGTGTAGACATAATAAATAATATGAATAGATGAGTATGATACTAAACATGAAATTAGTAAATTATAAAAAAAATGAGTTGAATACAGTACACATCAGGAAAATGCTACAATTAAAGAGAATTTGGCCAAGAACTCTCCATATCAAAAGATATGGCTACTCAAATAATTAAAATTCAACAAGTTCAGGGTGGAATAAATAAAGAAAAAAATATTTGACTGGACACTTTGCAAATAACCCAGACTACAGGTCAAAAGAGGATCTTAATAATTATAGAGGAAAGACAGAATAACTATAAAGTATTAACAATAAGATTGATAGCAGACTTCATAACAGAAAAATAGATGTTAGAAGACCATGGAATAAAGGACTATAACCATCAACAAAGAAAATCACCAACCTAATCTTTAACGATCAATGGTGTGTATTCTTGACGGAAGCACTACTAAAGTGCGTTTTCCAGGAATAAGATAGGAAAAAAAAAAATACAACCTGCAAGAAAGCAGTGTGGCGTAAGAAAAAATTCTGAGCATTAAATTTATAAGCATACATATAAACCTGAATAAAAATCCATTTTTAAAAACGATCATTTCTTTGGGTAGATGCCTAGTAGTGAGATTGCTAGATCAAATGATATTTGTATTTTTAGCTCCTTGAGGTAGCTCCAAATTATTTTCCACATGGGTTGTGGAATAATTTGCAGTCCCACCAGCAGTGAAGAGTGTTCCTATCTCTCCACATCCATGCCAGCATTTGTTATTTTGGGACTTTTTAATAAAGGCTATTCTTACTGGAGTTAGGTGATATATCACTTTGGTTTTGATTTGCATTTCCCTAATGATTAGAGATGTTGAGCACTTTTTTATATGTTTGCTGGCCATTATTTTGTCTTCTTTTGAAAAGTTTCTGTTCGTGTCCTTTGCAAAGGTATTACA